>JALPQD010000017.1:806427-823927 GCA_023101885.1 Typhlomys cinereus
GAGACCAGAAAGGCCCCGGGTTCTTAGACAGCCCCCTCCTCCAGTTTATTTCCTGCCAGCGGCAGAGGCTCCGCAGCTAGTCCCACTGTACGGGTGACACGGTTCTGATTCACATGCAAGCTTTGGAGCCGGGGAAACCCTTGTGCCCTCAGCCCATCGCTTACATTCTAGAAGCTTCCATCTCCTCACACGAGCGCAGGAAGGACACCCTTCTCAAGGAGCCATTCTTGTGTCTACGTGAGGTGCAGCACCTGGCTATCACAGTCAGCAGGGCCATGCATGCACGTGAGGGGAGCCCCTTGCCTTAGCCTTGGTATCGACAGTGTAGGATTTTAGAGAATGCAAGGATTTGTTGCACGCAAAGAACGGACCTTGGATGCTGTTGAACTGTAAGCCACGCCTTCTCCTTTCTTCTCGGCTACAGGAGAAGGGGCCAGTTCGCCCTTCTGAAAAAGTGTCATGAAGGCGTTACCACCTTTTTTCCCAAGGAAACAAAACTAGTCGAACCAATGTTGCTTCTTAGACAGTCGCGTATTTTCAGTTTTCACAAGTTTGTATGGATAGACTCCCCGCTCCAATCCCAACAGGCTCTGCCACAAGGCACCATGGGAACCTTGCTAAGGCTTAGGTCACAGATTCTCCTGTGTTCACAAGCTCTACCTGTGTGTGACCTTGGTCAGTTTCTACCCTCTCTAATATTAACCGAGGCGGGTGCCTCTATTTCCAGCCTCCTCCATGGTAACTGGAGGAGTGGAAACATCATCGAAGTTGCCTCTGTGGCTGAGATGGCTCAAGGATGGGGCATCCAATCTCACTGTGAAACATGAGGACCAGAGTTCAGATCAGCACAACCCACACAAAAGCTAGGCAAGTATGGCAGTGACTGTAATCTCAGTACTCCAGGGGCAAAACCAGAGAATCCCCAGAGCAGGCCGATCAGCTATCCAGCCAGTTAATAAGCTCTGGGCTCAATCAAAAGGTCTTCCCTTAACAGCAGAAATGAAAGGTGGTGAAAGATACGCAAAGTCGACCTTGGACCTCCAAAACCAGTAGCACATTGTGCAAGAACACATGCACACAAATGTGCACCAAACAATGCAAACATGCACGTACATACAAGCATACACACATAGACTCACACACATGAAAACACACACATACACATGTGAAGAACACACAAATATAAAAATACATACAAGACATACAAGTACACACACATGAAAACAGACACACATGCAAACACACACATGTGAACACCACACACATGCAAACACACACATGTGAAAACATACACACAATGCAAATACACACATGCACACATCTGCAAACATAGATATGTATGTGCAAACACATACACACACTCACACGCACACATGCAAACATAGAGCTTCATGCTGGAGACGATGTATGAAAAGGCGCCTATTAAAAAAAAAAAAAAAAGAAAAAAAGAAAAGGGCTGGAGAGGTGGCTCAGGGGTTAAGCCTCCGCCTTGCAGGCGGAAGGTCCTGAGTTCGGATCCCAGATCCCACGTATAGACACCGGGCGGAAGCGGGGGCGGCCTGCGCTTCTGGTCCTGGTAGGGCAGAGCCTGTGAATCCCGGGGCAGAAGGAGGTGGAGGCGTCCATGGTGGTTCGCGAATTCGTCCGTGGTTCTACACACACACATACACACATGCGCGCACATACATACACACACACGCACACACACACACACACACACACACACACACACACGAGCACACGCGAACACACACACATGCACACAATTGAATAAATAATAAAAGAAAAATAAAAAAAAAAAAAAAAAAGAAAAGGCGCCTGGTCTCTGGAATTCTTCAGTAAATGCTCATTCCTTTCCTGAACTGCTGTCTATCAGCCATTTGGTCTGAGTTTATGGAATTGTAAATTCACTGTAACATCTGCCTAACAATACCATTATTACCCAGTGTCAAAAAATTACATAATACATTCTAAGCCAAAAAGAAACCATTTCCGTGTTATCCATTATTTTGGATTAATAAACATCATCACCACCCCCTGCGCCAAGAATATGGTTGTCATCATTTTCGAAGTGAATGGAAGACCTCATAATTAACCCTTCGATAGAGAAGATATCACATCCTTCTAGTGCCTCAAGGTTTACAGTCCAAGACTATAGGCCTCAGACTACAAAGCCCCTCACCTCTCATGAATCACACGTCATGCCCTGTAAATACAGCTGTTACCAGTAAATTCCTATTTAACAGATGGGCAAAATAAGGTATCAAGATTGAATGATTAGCCCATGGCTAATATTTGATTAGAAAGACAAATTTAATCAGAGTTGCCATTTGACTTCCCTTCAGGACTAGGGATTCTAAGTGGTTTCTGACTCTTGGTTTGGGACTTGGTTCACATCGCAGCTCAATATGTGCTTTTTGGAAGAATCGGGGTGTGGGGGGGAGTCTTCCTTCCAACAGCACAGAGCATCCAGCAGCAAAACCTTAGCTTCCATCACATTCACGCATGGCATCAGCAAATACTGTCCCTCCCGTAGTTGGAAAGACAGTGCAGAACCTGAACTAAAGTTACTACACAGTGCCCACAGCATCCGAAGGGATCCAAAAGAAACCCCACATTAATTAGCGTTACAATGAGACCTGATCGGACCTCTTGGAAGGCACAGGGGTCTATGGTTTTTCACAAAGACTAAAATCAAAGTACCTTTTTTTTGAGAGGTTGTGGGGTTCATAGAATATTTTGCCACAACCCTAAGTAGGTCGGCCACATTTTCAGGATTTCCCAATTCTCACCAGGCTCAACCAACCAACTGCCTAACCCCATTTTTGTTTTGAAAAATAATGTCACAAATGTGTCCAGAGCTGGATAAAATACACGGTAATGAGTTCATTAACAAGCCATCTGCATGTAAAACAAGGGGATTCCAGAGACAGGATCCCCAACTTACAGGAAAAAAAAAAAATACATTACGGTGAGACCAAGAAGACTTGGCAAAGGCAGCTTGCGAGAGCTCCCGATTCAACCAGCACCTTCTCCCTTCTTACAAACAAAAATGACAGCACATTAAACACGCTTTACCACTTCAAGAGGGTTAAAACAACGGCTCACTCGGGGGCTGGCGGGAGGCTTGTGAACTCCTTCATCCCCGAGAGGAGTCCAGTGGAAGGAGTCAGCATTAGAAATCCTTGGAAAACCAGGGCTGAAGCACATTCCAAGACTTAAGATTCTAACACACCAGCAAGGAAAGGAGGGTCTTTCTACAGTGCTACCCCCAAACCTCAGGGCGAGCAGCCATGGCTGCTTGAGTTGCAAGGGTCACTGGCTTCTGCTCTTCCTGGCACACCTGGGTCGCATCCCTCAGCCTGCGAAACTGCCAGGACCTGCTGCCATCTGAGAACTCCTGGGTCATACCCGGCTTCAGCTCCAAAAGCAGAGCCCAGCTTTGCCATGTCTGCCAGTGGTGCCTGTGCCACATAGGAGCCCCCAAGGTGTGTGGCAGGACAGCTCCCAGGAACTCAGCCAGCTACTTCCTGATCTGCGGTAAGATCCTCCCCTCTGCCTTCTGCCCAGATCCGGAATGTTCTACAACTTCTCTTCATGATGGAAATTTCCAGGAAGGCAGGAAGGAAGGGAGGAAGGAAGGAAAAAAGGAAGGGAGGGAGGGAGGGAAGGAGGGAGGGAGGGAGGGAGGATAGAAAAGAGGGAGGGAGGGAGGATGGAAGGGAGGGAGGGAGGGAAGGAGGGGGCAGGAGAGGGAGGGAGGGAGGGGGGAGGAAAAGTACAGGGAGGGAGGGAAGGAGGGAGGGGGGAAGAGAGGGAGGGACGGGGAGGGAGGGAGGGAAGAAAGGAAGAAAGGAGAAAGGAAAGAAGGGGATAAGGAAGGAAAGAGAAAAGGAAGAAGAAAAAAATTTTTCTCATAGTTGAGAATTTTAAGAGAAAATACTTTGTCTATAATATATTTTGTGTGTATTTCTCTCTATTCTGACGCCGTTGGACACTTATGCTTTGGACACAGGGGCCACAGCTGTGAACACTAGTGGAGTCACACTAGAGAACAGTGCAACGGAGCCCACGTGCACCAGGTCTGTGCCCGTCACCACCCACTGTGAACCCAGCTATTCCAAGTACTGGGACCAGATGAGCCAGTCGTAATCAATCATAGTCAACATGTGACAGACATACTGTCTCGCTATTTACTGTCACTATTCTATAACTTTAAATCCATAGGTATGTTTACCTGTGTGTATTTTCTGGGCCCTTCTGATGTCTATCATTCATATCCACCATGACGGGCAATTTAGTCTTCAGGCTGAAACACACACACACACACACACACACACATACACACACACACACGCAAGCTAACTTTTAGTCTCACTTTGTACATAATTGAATAAAAGATTAAACACTAGGCCAAGAGACACTCCATCAAAGAACATAGAAAAATTATGGGTGTAGAGAACTGATACTTTGGCATCAAACTTTGGCAGTAAAAAAAAAAATGCAAAAAGTAGTCTTTTTCTAGTTTAACCTTTATACGAACATGAAAGAATGTTTTGTTAAAGTGGAATGCACTTTTCCTTAACCATTTTGCTCTTTGTAATAACAGCAACTTCGATTTAATAGTGTGTTACAATAACTTATTTATTTACAAATCTTGATATCTCTCTGGCCTCCAGCAATTAATGAGAAATTAGGAAGGACGGCCAACAAAGTTTTAACATCAGCTTATTCCTTCCACAATCAAAGGTGTTTAATACAGACAACTACAACTGGCCAAAGAACAAAGAATGAATGACTGTGGGGTGCTCAGCCTTAAATAGAGCATCTACACCATGTCTCCCCACACCAAGGCTCAGTTAATATTTCAGAAGGCAGAGAACGAAAGAGGCAGAAAGTGGGGAGAGGCACAGTAGCTTCTGGACCATGCTGCACCCGCAAACTCAGGGCAGCCGATCTACTTTCACAAAACCTGCACAAAGTTTGGCCAATCAACAGTTCGCCTTGGAAGGGGGAGTTTGGATAAGGCACCATGCCTCTCCAGAGGCCATCGAGGGGTGATGCTGGATGTGGGAAGGGGAGCTACTTTTCCTCAATGGAAAACCCAATGTAAGATCGTCCATGTCTAGGCACAAGCCATTTAAGGCAACCCAGATGAAACTGTGTGAGCGACGCGCACAAAACGGTATAAAGCAGGAGGGACGCTAATTGGGAAGAAGGTTTTCACTGGGAGAAAGAGAAGGGATTGGAGTGGGTAACACAGAGCAAAAATGACTTAAATTCATTGTATTCATATATGAAACTGTCAAAGAATAAAAGTAAAACAAACCAGCCTAGAATTACATTTGGATGTAATTGGAAGCATAATTTGTTCCATTCGAATACTTCAAGATTCTCCCATTTTGAAACAACAAATATAAATATTAGTGTTATAATACTGTATACTTTTCACATGTGCAAGCACATGTATATGTTTTCTATAAAGATTGTCATGTCGGCAAGTATATTTTTTTTTTTTTTGTTCACGGGTACAAAGCAATGGCCAAAAAATATTTCTTCATTTTATTCCTTTTGCATGTATGAAAGTTTCGAGCAGCCAACTTCTGATCCTCCTCCCTCTGCTCCCCAGTGCGGGGATGGCAGGCATGCAGCACCCCCACACAGAGCTTTACCCGTGACTCTTGATAACGCAACTCACTAACCTTGTTCGGGACTTGAGACACTAGAGCTCACTTTGAAGATTCAAACACATTAGTCCTCTAGTTTGTGTGGAATATATTTTTTAACCTGTCTCACTGCCTGCCTGCACTAGTATGATTCCTGAAGTCTTGTTCTTTTAGTCAGCAACAACTGGTGGTCCAGGTCATTAACAATTTATACTTAATTATTCCCTGCAAAGTAGTTGAGATTCCTCAAAACTCAAAAGGGTATTTTTTTTTTTTTTCAAGCAAGGCTAGACTGTGTAGGTAATCTAAATGAGTTAGCATTTCAGGCTGGATAAAGGTAAGACATAACCCTTTAATATTTTAAGAGAAAAGATACTAGTTACAGCCTGTCATAGTTAAGCACAGGTGTCAACTTGACTCTTGAGGGTTTGAGCTCTGGGCACAGGTGTAGAGAGTTGATGGTTGAGTTAAGCCCAGAGCAAACCTGAAGGAGATTGTCTGGCTGCTGGGGAAGATCCAGCCCATGGTGGGTGGGATTAGGCCCTGGATAAATCACAGAGAGCTGGTTGAGAAAGCTGGCATCCTTCTGTATACTTGGCCAGACATGCTGCCCTGGCAAGTAAGGATTGTCCATCTCTCAGCCGTTATGGTGGCCAGTTCCCTCGGCCCTGGTGTTGGTGTGTGTTCTCTCGTCAAGCTGGACTATGAACTGTAACTGGACTATCGTAAGAAAGTAAACTCCTTGTTCCCTTAAGCTATGTTCTGGTCATTTATCAGCAACCATGCAGGCGGACTGCAACAGAATTTGGTACCAGAAGTGGGGTGTTGCTGATAAATCTGACCATGTGGATTTTGTGGTTTCTGAACGGTTCTGCTGGACAAAGTTGGAAATGCTGGAGAATTTTCACTTTGTGGATTTACAAATACCGTTCTTCAGAGTTTAGTGGGCCAATTGCTGAGAGAAATTGTTTGGGCCCAATTTGTGATGAGGGGAACAAGGACTTTGTTAAGCTGAATTTAAAGATGATGGACTGGTTTGCTTGACAAAGAAGAGCTGTGTTGGCAGCCTTGAAGGTTTGAATGTGCAAAGGGCAGGCAGTAGAATATCTGCTGCTGTTGGACAAATGAGTATCAGTGAAGGAAAACCTAGTGACTTGCACTGAGACGGTGGAAGACGTGAAAACCACTGTATGGCAAGTTCCTGGTCTGGAAACTCAATTTCCTTCAGGGGCGAAAGCCCAAGTTAAAGCTGTTTCTTGCCCTTTGCAAGTTTGGTTGCCTAGAAGAGAGGCTTTTCCAGCGTCAGCGCGTTGAAGTTGGTGCAGCTGTGGCTCCAGTGGACTAAGCTGCGTTTCAACCTCGCTTCAGAATCTGGCAGCGTCCCTCAGGTGATACTGGTTTGGGCAAACTACTGAGGGGTTCATGGAAAGCAGCAAAAGCTTGGCACCGAGTGGCAGGCGTAGAGTTCCTGCGGGAGATGGTGAAGCTTAAAGCTGCAGAGGAGAACCCAGAGTTGTGTGTGAGATGCCAGAACTGTGGGACTGCTGCTGAGGACGACTGCGAGTGGAGATTTCAGCCTGGTTCAGAGGAACTCCGCTTTTACAACATTAAGCTGCAAACGGGGACTGGGAATGCCTCAAATCTTTGAGCCTCCTTGACTATGTGATGAGCAGCAGAAGATGGACACTGAAATACAGGATGCGGTGATTTGCTGGACTTTGTTCTTTTTAATGTTTTCTTAAGATCCTTCTGTTTTAATGTTTTATCTGTTTTAAAGTATTTAATTTATTCTGATTTAAGAGTTTTAAGGTTAAGAAACTTTGAACTTTTAAAATATTGGAACTGAAGTTTTAATGAAAGAACATTTTAAATTTGTCCATGGAATGTATTTATATTTTAACATCTGTGGGGACAAGGAAAGGTTACAGTTTAAAAGTGCTATTTTTGTGTCAAGTTGACAAGGGGTGGAATGTCATAGTTAAGCACAGGTGTCAACTTGACTCTTGAGGGTTTGAGCTCTGGGCACAGGTGTAGAGAGTTGATGGTTGAGTTAAGCCCAGAGCAAACCTGAAGGAGATTGTCTGGCTGCTGGGGAAGATCCAGCCCATGGTGGGTGGGATTAGGCCCTGGATAAATCACAGAGAGCTGGTTGAGAAAGCTGGCATCCTTCTGTATACTTGGCCAGACATGCTGCCCTGGCAAGTAAGGATTGTCCATCTCTCAGCCGTTATGGTGGCCAGTTCCCTCGGCCCTGGTGTTGGTGTGTGTTCTCTCGTCAAGCTGGACTATGAACTGTAACTGGACTATCGTAAGAAAGTAAACTCCTTGTTCCCTTAAGCTATGTTCTGGTCATTTATCAGCAACCATGCAGGCGGACTGCAACACAGCCCATAGGATGAAACAGATCATTGCTAATGGTCTGACTTACAAGGCAATTCTCCCCAAAAATCCAGAGTTTGACAGCAATTCCAACCCAACCATGTTGGAAACTGAGGAAAGAGAATACGTAATACTGATCCTGCCCTTACCTTAAAGTTAGTTATTCTATTTGTCATGGATTTTTGGCATTAATTTTGTGTTTAAAAATAAATGTTCATATACACATGTATTAAATAAGTAAAATACATAAGTAAATAAATAAAATGTTCAATCTTCCCCTTCAAGTGAGTGCCCATTCATTTTAGCCTCAAATTCTCTCATCTGTAAAATTGAATAACGCGAACCCAGTGTGGCGACACAGATGTAATCCCAGCACTTCAGAGGCTGAGGCAGGAGGATTGCTGTAAGTGTGAGGTCAGATTGGGCTACCCAACGAGATCCTTTCTTACTTAGACCACCAAACTGCAACAAATAAGGAATCCCTGTGATGCTAAAAGTGACTAATAATTAAGAGGATTACTGTAAAGACAGCAAGAGATTACAGGTGTAGTTCTTCATTGTAAATGTTAATACTTCTGCAAATGCAAGATAAGATTATCCCAGTAAACATTATATTTAAAGATGTCAAGTTTTTGGCAAGTGTTAAGTCCCAGGCTTGGTGGCAGAAATTGAATCAGAGACCTTAAAGGATACTCAAAATTGGCTACACACCTTTCTCAGCAACATAAACAAAAAAAATGCAATTGCAGCCCAAGCCATCAATTTCCTCTCTGGGTTTCATAATTAATCTTCATTTTTAAATTCACTTTATCCTCTGAGTTTTTTTTCTTTAGTTTCTAAAACATTCAATTCACTCAAAATAAACAATTCATTTAAGAAGAAAGTCTTTAATGTTTTCTCCTGAGTAGAGAAAAAAAAAGCAATCTAACTTTAAAAACATAGGTAAAAGCAAATAAATAGGAAGACTGAAAAAAAAAAATCGAGGGCGTCAACCTTTTGATTGGAAGTAGGGGGCACCTTTCTGGGCAAGGTGAGATGCCCCCCTCTCTCAGAGCTAATGATTGTTTGCCAGCTGGTTAGAATGCAGTGCTAATTGCATCTTGCAACAGACCTCTGAAATCCTTCCTCTCTTAGGATCAATGCTTCGCATCTTCAACAAAACCTTTGCACTTCACCTTCCTCACGCAAAGCTTCCCAAGCCTTGAGAGAGCTCAGCTTAGATCCTTCCTTTCCCTGGTTGTGGTTCCGATGCCCGAGTCCGAACGAGTGCCCTGCCTGCTTCTGGGGAGCTGGACAAGTAACTGGGGGAACGTGGGTGGCACAGCTCAGGCCTGCCTACCCTCAGCCAGCCATTAAACAACTTTGCAGTGTCATTCAAAGAACTTCTAAGAGAATCAATTGATCTCCATCCTAGGCTTTATTAGTTGTGATTTAGGAGGGAGAACGGCCTTGTTTACACAGCTGTAACATGTCAGGACCTGCAGTACATTATTGGCTGGAGCCTCTGGGTTGCAGTCGGTTCTCAGCAGAATCAATCTGAACTCGAAAACATTTCCCTCTAGGAAACGCATCTACTCACATCAAGCTCTTCTCGTCCAGCTGAAAATCATATTCACTTGAGGTTAGGTGGCCACTTTGCCTTCCAAAACTCGGCCCTGACTGCTCAATGCTCTCGGCTAACATGCAACATCTGGGAGCAGAGGGCTAACATGCGCAGAGTGAACTGGGTATCTACCCAACGTGGGCGAATGCAGCCCCACATCGCGGCTCCACGGACCTCAGACCTGCAAGTGGGAGTGGCTGGCTGTGTAACCCGCATTCAGAGCGAGGCCAATCTAAAATGGCTCTTCGGTAATACCTTAATTGCAGTTTCACGGAAACAAATTGCTGTTTAACTGCAATAAGCACTCCTGTGACTTGGCTGGACCTACAGTAGGTGAGTCTCCGCAACATGCCAGGATGAGTGTTAACTTGGAAATGACCGCTGTGTCCAACACCCTTCTCTCTCGAACTGACCTGGGATGGAGCTTGGGGGAAAAGCCTCTTGAATTCACTACAATTATTTAAGCAGGCATTCTTCACTAGGCTCTAGATGGATAGCTCTTGGGGTCCCGGTGTTTGTTCTGTAATTTATTGACCCTAAGAAATATTTTATATAAAAGTATTGCACATTAGAATCTTACTATATTGACATTTAGAGCCATTTAATAGAAGGGCTTCATTTTAGATGACGAGTTGTTTCAAATATCAGTGAATGAGGGCAACGGAAAGAATTTAAATGTAGCTACTATCAAGAGGACGGCAATTCCACAGGCTTCATTTCGGTGTGACAGTTTTCTCATTTGGTATTTTATAAGACCCAACAGTCCGTTTTAACTATTTCCTAGCAAATCAGGAAGAGCTTGAAATAGTTCCTGGTGGAAAACAGTTCCGTTTGGAAAAGTTTCTGACTTCCACCATTTTGCAGGATATGCAAGTCTAAATAGATAGGTTAAAAAAAATTAAACCCCTCAGAGGACAATCTTTTTACAAAATTGTTTCATTAGCAAGAGTGACAATTTGCATGATTGAAACAGTTATGTATCATAAACAATTTTTTTTTCCTATCAGGAGTTCAGCAAGACTCGTGTTGTCTGCTTTTGGCTTTTTAAACTGAACTTGCTTACAGACCTGGGCTCATCTTGCTCTATTTCAGGTGAGTAGTAAGACCTTTCAGAAGAGCATGCTTATCTCGCTAATAACATCACAGTTTCAACAGATGAAAGGTGGATATGCTCAGGGAATTTTTTTTCCCCTAAGCAATGTTGGGGTTGGGGTAGGAACCTCACACAATTGCAGCTCAAATCAGAATAAACCTGAGTGTCTTTAGTAGCTTTCTATCCACACTGAGCCTCCCCATTAGAGCCAGGTTTTATTGTTCAAAATGCCTCTGGTTTCGTGCAAGTGTTTTACCTAAAGCAAGACTACTACTTAAATATGTTCTATTGTATATCCACAGCTCCATTAGCCCTTCTCCAATTTAGCACATCAAAGAGAAGGCTCCATGACTTGCATGTGGATTATACTAACATGAGTGACATTTGTAATCTTAGAGGTCTGCAACCAAAGAGATGCTTTTAGAAGCTCGTTACAAACTAGGAGGCAGAGCTGGGGAGTCAGCCATCTAATAGTTCATTTAAAGGCAGCAATGACCTTTGCCCTCCACATCACTGAACGCCAGCTTGTATTACTAAAAGTTATTAACCAGCACACCAGTTGTTTGAATCTCTCTACTACATGGGAGACACGAGTGCTTTTGCTACAAATCTAAGAAATCTCTGCTACCTCAGTAACATTTCCTGGCTTTACCTCCTGAAACAGATCAAACCCTTTTTAAAGGGGGAAATATATATATATGAACAAGTTTGGAGAAATTTCCCCAAAGACCCAACTCAGACACATGCACGACTGTCTTTTTTCCTTGCATCTTTTTGAGACACGTCGACAAAACGATTGGCTTTCATGCTCTTTAAATGTCCCTACAGGTCTGTACCTCCAGCCAACTGCCCGTTCCTCCTGCAGTTTCTTGGAGATGCGCGCAGCCGTACCTCCCCCTAGAACCCGCTTCTGTGCTCAGGGAGGCTGTGCACCCTCAGGCGCCCACCCAAACAAAATGAAAACAAATGCCATTTTAAAGAAGCAGAATTCCCAACATGGACGCTGATCGTTTCCAGCAGCTGGTAACCAGCCTGGGGTGCTAGGGCGGCATCTAGGTCCTTGGGGCCCCTGGGAGCAGAAGGGCCAGTAGGGTCTGAGAGGCTGGCGTGCTCCTGGGCACTTCTGCAGGAAAATACACTTTCTCACACAACCCACTGCCTGTCATGAACAACCAGCAACTACCTCCATACCACACTGCAGGAAATCTTGGCTGTCCCAACAAACACATGGAGACACAGAATCAGCTGAGAAGTGTAAAGGCAAATAAACAAGACCTACGGGGGCAGGAAGGTGTCACAGAGAGAGGGGAAAAAAAAAAGGCTCACCAGAATAGGGCTTATGCTGCCACTAGACCACGACAAGCCAGCTCCGGAGGCTTTAAACCAAGAGAACTTCGAATGATCTACAGGTAGCTTTAGAACAGCTATTCCCACCAAAAGCCTTGGCCCTGGTCAGAGAACAAGATATACAGTGTTTAACATAGCTTTCACAAAAACCTCAAGCTTCCCTACTGAGAAAAAAGTTACCAAACCAACTGAAGGTTGCAAGTATTTATGCATATATGCAAGAGTGTAATGAAATATTCTGAACTTTACAGAAAAAAAAAAAAAAGCGCTTTGGTTTTGTATGCTTGCCCCAAGAAGCATGGTTAAATAATACCCAGCCCAGAGTTAAATATAGGTAGCACCTCCCTCACCCCTCAAATTTGAAGTTTGTTAAAAAAGAACAAAAACGTCCTAAATCCTTCCAAAGACAAAAGAAGCAGTGCTTAAATCCAAACTCCATTGAATATTTTTTCTTTTAAGTTTTTATTATTTAAATACACCATACTAGAGCAAATGTCTCTGAAAATATCACAAATAAAAGATTTTTTTTCTTCATTCAGCAAATTAGAAGTAGGGGGGATTTCTACACAGTAGCTGCTATGAGCTTCATTTTTTTTCCAATTTTTTTCTTTTTTTTTTTTTCTTTTAATCTTTGCCATGGGAGTAGCAACATCAGGACAAAAACACTTACATGCATACATACATTGTATTTTACAGAGATACAATAAAAGTATTTGTGATAGAATATCACAAAAGCCACATCTCTTTCCTTTTAACTCATGTTCAGTTTGATTGAAACACGTTTCCTTACAACACTTAAATATACAAAGAGCAAGTAGAATGTTGTTAAGGTAAAACACAGGGTACAAACTCTGACCGGTGCCCTGCTAATTGTTAATGAGGGTAGAAAGCAGATTTGAATGCTTCTCTTAATTAGCTTCATTAGTCATTTCCCTCCCCCCAAGCTTCCCTCCCCCCTCCCCCAAATCCCAAGATGTCCTTGGTGGGTCTTCATTTTCGCTACAGTCTCCCATTAGCCCAGGTTCATGGAGTCCTTAATGTTCATATTCAGTCATTTTAATACACCAATAAATGCGGGAAGGGCAATCAAGACTAAAGAAGGTGCAATGGGCATGGTGCTGGCACTGGTGTTGGCTACAAAGGTGACGGGTCTACCGGAGACACATGGGGTCCGCCTGCGACGAACAGAATCTGAGATGAAGGCACGCATTCTGCATCACTCTGACCTTTTAGCAGACCTGCAAGGAAGAGAGACGGCATCTTAGCCAAGCGTGTTAAACATGAGAGAGTGAGGCGCAACTCACCTCTGCTTTGGGGGGAAGGCGTGGGATGCATTCATGCATCTTTTACTGGTTACTTTCCTACCTGGCCTCCCTGCTTCTCTTCTCAACTCGCTCAGGCAGAGAGGAGGGAAAAAAGCTAGTGTCTGGCAAAAGCAGACGGAAAACGGACTTTCAGGAAGAACCTGATGTCAGGTTCGAAGATGACTTTAATGCTCTAGAAACTTCTGCGAGAACAATGATCTACGAGGTCTGGAAGGATTTGGGAGTTTGTGAAATCATCGGGTCATGCAGAACCAAGTTCCTACCCAGGAAGGTTGGGGTTCAGAAACTATGTCACCTGTGGTAAGTGACTTCCTTCAACTGTCTGGACCTCAGTTTCCTCATCTTTAAAAGTGGGGACGGCCCAAAATTGTTACCTTGAGTAAATGAGAATACTTTCAAGAGTATACGTTCCTTAATAAAAACTTAGCAAATGCTGGAGGGATGTATTTACTCCTCTGTCTCCACCTGACAACTCTTCAGTCATGTTGATCTTTCCCTCTTAGGGTTTTGTGTGTGGGGAAAAAAAAAATCCAAGTCTTATGTGTCACTAAATATTTCCTATCACCTCCTGTGGCACATGATGATACGCAAATATGCAGGCACAGGAATCAATACATGCAAGGAGCCAATGATTTGTGATAAAGTGATCATTCCGTGTGAGCCTAACTTCAACCAAAGTTCTGAACAGCAACCCGCAGTCGAAATGATCTGTTTGCAATTACCGAAATGAAATCATATACATTAGGTTTTTATGGCTCTTTAAATGACATTCGGAGCTTCGGGAAGTTCTCACGTCACCCTGCCCCTAACTTAGCCAAGGCCTGAAGTCTATTAGGAACTGCCACCCCCCACTTCCAAGCTAATTAAAGTGGTGGAGGCTTAATTCCCCAGAGTGGAAGCACAGTGTGAGGAAGGTAATTTGTCTGTCCAGAACAAAGATGCGCCGGCAGCCAGCAAGCATATTTAATAAATGAGCATCGAATGTCCTCCACGACGGACGCGCGCACAACACCAATTATGTAACTATGGGGAACTGCGAAGTGATATGTAAACTTGGAGGCTCACTAAATCTTCCGCTGACTGAGGTGATGTGATCTTAGTCTTCTGCAAAGCACAGAAAATTCTCCATAGCCCCATCACACCTTTGAGGGGAGGAGAGAATTCCAAAGCAGACCGCAACATATAAAAGAAAAAGTCAGTCACCGTTTCTGCTCTTTACAAATATTTTAGAAAGCAACCCGCTCCTGAGCGTGCCCAAGCCCTCTTAAATGACAGACTACGACACTGCTTAGCTTCCTGAGGACCAGTGGGTCCAAGAACTCACTTGATCTGAGATTCCATTCATCACTGGATGATTGAAAACTTAAAATTATTTTTTTCAGAATATCCAAAGGCCAATGGCACAGAACAATAACCAAACTGTGCATCCCCCAGCAAGCAAACAAATTTGAGGAAAATAAAGTTTAAAGGGACCAGAGGATGGGAGCTGATTCTCGCCATACAATAAACCACCTTTAAAGACGGTTGTACAAATAATCAACTCATTATTTTTAAGCCAGGGGACGCTTGAATATATTTACCATGCATCACGCACTAAAAATGTAATTGGTTCTGTGAATCGAAGGAAAATGGCCAAAATAAATATCCAATTTTCCCTACCCCAAAACAAGGAGAACGAGAGCAAAGAAAATAATGGAATGGAACAATTTGTCATTTCTTCCCAGCTCATCTCCCGTAGAAAAGAAACGCCACAGGGTTTGGGGAAAATAATTTTAAAGTATTCTTCAGGTCCACAGAGCAGTTTCTGTTCCACCAGGAAGTGTGTTTTCATTAAGTCTTCCGCCTTGCTTCTCATTAATATCTCTCTGGACCACGTTCAGCTTGCCCCAAACCTTTATTTACAAAAACCACCTTGTGAATTGACTGTGTTCATGGTGAGCGGAGCACCAAGGGCAAAAATGTGAGACATTCATGCCAGAGGGGAAATATTCTTAATTAACTTCACCCCCCCAAAAAAATATAGTGTCCCCCCAGTGTCTGACAAGAGCAGTTCTTTAAGTTCTATTTCTTTATGCTTTTTAAGTGCAATTAATTTTTGAAGGCCTCCTGAAACTCTTACCTCCCTCCTAACATTAAAAAACAACAACAACAAAAAACACCAATAGGGCTCTTCTTCATAACCTGAGCTTCATTTTGTACTCCAAACGTACTCCAACCCCCATCCTGAGAAGGGGGCAGAAAACCAAAGCCTCCTGTGGAAGGCCCAGTGCATATAAATCTTGCAAACACAAAACCAGATTTTCCTTCCATTTTCCTCTCTGGGAAAAAAAAAAAAAAGGAATCATCTTATACTAGAGGTTCCTGGAGCCCTGCTTGTATTCCTAAGGTACCTTTCTGTACCTGGTCCCTGGTTACCACAGCCATTTCTATGTTCAGTCTTTACGACCTAGTTCATCTCCACCTTTCAGTGTCTCCCCAGGTGTGTTACAATGAACTGTAGTCATCTTTTTGTTGTTGTTTGTTAATACTTTGCTAAGTCAGGAAATGGTATAAAACCAGTCAAGTAGCAAGTAAAGACATAACTTGAGAGGAAGGTGTATATGTGGGGGGTGTATATGTGTTGGCTTTTTTTTTTTAAGTAGGGAAATCCACCTTTTTATTCATAGCACTTTTGTCTGTTTCTGTTACAATGCTTAATTACAGATAGTTGTGCCTCTACTACAAAATGGGCATCCCAAAATATTTATGTTCCCCATTCTCTGCTTTTGACTCTCTCCTGTAGACTTCATTAAAATTCAAATCATAAAAAATCTGTAAGTACTTAAATGTACTGTTGTTCCTGAAAGAAGCCTGAATACATCGTGTGAGGTGACTGGCTCATTTGCAATAAAAAATAAGATTCTTGATTCTTAAAATGGTGCTTTTGTATAAGCTTCCCTTGTATTAATAAATTAATAAAACCATACAATATCATGTAATTAACACTAAATAAAGAATACACTTAAAATTACCCCCATAAACCTGAGCAAGGAAAAAAGGATAAATATGAGCATTATAAAAATATAATTTCAAATAGTTTCCAAACACTTGTCTTTCCAGCCCCCCCCCCACTTCAGCAATAAGCAAATGCACCAAAGACAAAGATGCCTAATATTTTCCTGAGACTTTTGAAGCTTGCTAAATTCCTATTTGTAGATAATTTTTTTGTGTGTGCGAGCCTTACAACAGACATTAATGAAGTTCCTATTGTAAATCCATAAAGAATTACCAAGTGAAGTGTGCACTTTTTGTTTCAATGCGATAACTCAACGCTGTGTGATTGCCTGGGTTAATGATGAAAAAGTCAAACATACTATCAGAGCTGATGGAAAAATCTATCACCAATCTGAAATTAAAATTCATCTGTGGTCAATAAGATTTAATATCTATGCAAGTGGCGCTGTAAAGAGTAAATGAATCAATGTCATCAATATATAATCAGTATGAAATATGATGTGAATAAAATTATGCACACGAGTCATACATTTCACTCTTTTCTGGGCCAGGGTGGAATGAACAGTCTCTTAACTGAAGGTTGACAGTAATTGTTACAAATTAGGCACGGCAGTTATCAAAATGCATTCACTCACAGAGCTGTAGGACTTATTAAGGAGATTAAAATAGATCTAAAACTATCCACTACTGGGGGTGCTGGACAACTGTTGTTCACTCATTGTTCCCTCTGCAGTGTCCTCTAATACTACATGATTTTGTGTATTTGTCTAATTTTCTCATTTCTAACTCGGGTCCAAGAACTTTCAAGTTGGGAGATCAAGAATCAGGATACATCATCTTCAGTGTAGCTATCAGCGGCATAATGTGGTTGGCCAGAGCGAGAACTTTTTTTTAAAAAGTCGTAACTTATTCAAATTTCACAAAAGGACCAATCAGCATTTATGGAATTACACAAGGTTCTGGAAAGTTCATGTCTTAGAGTGAATGCACCGTATACTTGGGTTTGGAAGGCAGGTCTCCCGTTGCTACTACACAAATCACTGCTTTAGGACAAAGGTATTTTCTCTATTCCTTCCATTAAGATTTTATTTCC
>JALPQD010000017.1:828927-846427 GCA_023101885.1 Typhlomys cinereus
CACAGCCTGCACCTCCGGCCACCCCCAAAGCCCCCCAGCCCGGCCCCGCCGAGCTCAGCTCGCTGCAGCGGCGGGCGCCACGTGAACCGCCCGAGCGGAGCCGCCGGCGCCCTGCGCTCGCCCCCTCGCGGGCCTGAGGCTGCGGGGCGCCCCGCCGCGCCCCGCGCCTCCCTGACCCCCGGCCCCGCCGCCGCCCACCCCGGGCTTCCTCCCCGGCCCGAGGCCCCGCCCGGCCGTCTTGGAACTTCCTCCTCTCCCAGGCACTTTCCGCGCCTGTCTCCGCAGGGGTAGGGGGTGGAGGAAAGACCCGGGAGGAAAGAGAATCCGAGTTTCCGAAGCTACTTGGTGGCGCTGGGGTGGAGTCGAGGGGTCGCGAGCCAGGGTGGTGGTGGGAGGACAGATGCGAGGCTCCGCGAGACTTTTAGGAAGATGGGGGGCCAGGCAGATGTGTGGGTCCCTTTAAGATCCACCCTCCCCCTTCTCTGTACAACCCCCACCCCTCACCAGCCTTTCCCTCCCTCTCTTAGAGGCCAATTTTGTTAATTAAATGTTTTGTTTGCGACGCAGCACTCATTCATCGCGGACACGTCATTCGGAGCAGATCTAAGCCAGAGACCAGATCTCATTAGATAAAGCCCATCAGAACTAAGAAAATGGAGGAGCCACTAATTAAAGCTTTTAATTGTGCTGCAAGGCCGCAGCTTTATCTGAAATCTTGGAGAGGGAAGGCAGAAGCCGAGTTCTGCCCAATCGACACTTGGCCACCAAGAGGGAGGAGACAGGGGGAAAACAGTCCCCCCTCCTTCCTACCCCGCCCCCTCTCCAGGCTCTCTGGCAGTTAAGCCAGATCTTGGTAGTTTACAACACACACACACACACACACACACACACACACACACACACACACACACACAGTCCCCCAAAGTCAGTTTCAAAGCTTCTTAATAAATCGTTCTGTGGTCCCAGTCAAGTCGTGGGACCGTCTTCCCTGGGTGGCAAAAACAAGCAAATCGCCCACTATATGTGGCCCTCAGTCCCAGAACCAAAAGCTCTTCCAACAAGTGATTGGGGGGGGGGTTGAGAGGTGACAGCTGAGGGGGGGAAGGAATGCCAGCACCCTCCGGGCACCCGGATGGACGTAGGCCTCAGCTGTATCTACAACCTACAACCAAGACACGAGGCTGGCTTGGGGGTGCCCTGGTCCAGATGTGAGTCTATCGGTGACTCATTTGACACTGAACTGGAATTCCATATCTCCTACACAGCCTTCCTCAAGTTTCTCAGGGTACTATAGATGTAGCTCAAGAGCAAGCTTAATCCCAGATTCGGAGGCCAAAAAAGTGAGAAAATGGACCCCAAGTTTAGTTAGGGTTGTGTTCACACCCTCTCTTGTTCCATTAGACCACAAGAAAACACCGAGATGCATTTATTACTTGGCCCCAAGTATAAGACAGGCAATGGACTCTTCACTTGCCTAAACTTGTCCCCAGGGAATCCAAGTGGACCCATCTTCTTTTTAATTAGTGGTAATCAGAAGCGGAGGGAGGTTTCTTTTCTTTGAAGGCACTTGAAGAGATGAAATTGTACCATTCACCGAATCTTAACTGCAATGTCAATTTTTCCACTTCAATCCACCATCCTTTTTTTAACCACACTTTTGCTCTCTACTTAATTACAATACTGTCAAAGCTCATGGCCCAGCTTGGAAAGAGGACCAGAAAGCATTACACCCAGGCTCCTGCTGATTTTTCCAACATTTACTTCTAAAAGGACACTTAGTGAAATTAATGCAGCCCTATTAATTTAAAAATAAAAGCCCTCTCCCTCCCATATTTCTTTCACTTGACTGATTGAGGATGCCAGCAGAGTGGATATAGGTTGCATTATGAGAATAACCAAACGTCATTTTACACTAATGATATCACTGGGGCTAACACACCCATCCTCAGCTCCAAAATGAACCAAGATCTTCTGCAGACGATGAAAAAAATCACAGCGGAGCTAAACTTCAAGCAAAAATCTCATCTACAGATGTACCAGTGTTGAAGAGAGAACAGGATTTTCTATCAATCACTAAAAAGGAAAGACTTAAAGAGTAGAAACTGAAATTCTTAAAAGTGTGCGGGTTTTTTAATATCACCGGTGTGTGGCTTTTTTTTTTTTTTTAATTACTGGCTGTTGAAACAGAACACCCCCCTAGAAGCATTCATGTGCATCAGTCTATCAAACCATTTACTCAAATTAAATGTGTAATCCTTCAAATGCCTCCTTTCAAATTAATGAGTTTAAGTAGCTTGAGTTCACCTGAAAAGATCCTATAGGCACCTGACCTCCTGAATTCTTTCCATTAATTGCACTGAAAGTTGTTGGGAAAAGACTGCTTACCCAGACATGTGAATGTTCCTATACATTGCTTCAAAATGCGAGATTAGTAAAATTCTATAGTCTTTTCACTAAAACTCTTTTGGGGAACAAGGGCAGTATACAAATGACAACAACAACAAAAAACCTAAACCTGAACATTCTCCAAATAAAAAAGGACTGCGCGTTCTACATCCCAAGCCACTAACACAGCTGGGCATACCCCAAACCTGCCAAGGAACCCTATGAAGACAAACAGTACCACTAGGTTTCATCGTTTTGTTTTGCTTTTTAACTATAAAAAGAATTACAAGTCTCTAAACTAAGGGGCAATCAGCATTTTTCACAAGGAGCACAAAGAATGAGTCACGGGCTTTCCGCTCGAAAAAAAGTTTAAGAGTGCTTGTTGTCAATATCATAATTAGCCATCGCCATAGCTGAATAATTTCGCATTAACTGTCCTTTTTTTATTTTTCAAGTAGCCTTTTCGTCTCTTGGTTTCTCTGTGGGTCTCCAACCCCGTTCTAAGGGCAGCTGAACTGCTACTGGAACTGCTTACTTTTAACCTGCAGCTCAGCTGAGATTGACACTTAGAATTTTGTGTGGTCCAAAGCGCTCTCAGCCTTTCCACACCTAAGCATCCGAGCCCAGCAGAGCGGAGTTTCTACCTGGTACAGCACCTGCCCTTAAATTCCCATCCAATACTGGAACACACTTCTTGATTCCCTAAAAAAGCCGCCAGCTGGAGAAGCTTTTGGGTAAAGGGGCGCGTGCCCAAGATGCCCCCGCTTCTTTCCCTGGAACCCCTGGTCCTTTCCACGGGCTGGGCGGCCCCATCTCTGGCCCAGGCGTCCGACTCACCTAATGTAGTCATTTCGGCAGAGGATCATGCCGCTCTTGGTGTAGCAGGACGTGCCGATGTCGCCCAGCTGCGCCTGGCAGCAGGAGCACTTGAGGCAGCGGCTGTGCCAGTAGCTGTCCATGGCATAGAGCAGAAAGCGGTCGGCGATCTTGCCCCCGCAGCCTGCGCAGCGCTTCCACGACAGGGAACCGGCCGTCACCGGGGGCGGCTGCGAGCTGCTGCCCGGATTCACCATGGTCTGCAGAAGGCGGGAAGGGGGATGGAGGAAGGGAGAGAAAAGACAGAAGGGGCGAGGCAAAAGTTAGTAGTAAATCGCGGGAGCGCAGACCCAGCCCGCTCCCCTGCTCCCCTCCTCCCTCCCGGAGCTGCTGGGAAGAGAAGCCGCAGGGCCCGGGCGGGAAGCGGGGGGCTCGGCGGCCGCAGCCGCTGTTTACTTTTCTCAAGCTTTGTTCTGGGGCCACGAGCTGCTCTCAACTTTCCAGCGCTCGCCGCCGCTGACAATTTCAGCTCGGGGACTGTCAAAACTCGGGGAGCCAGGCTCGGCGGCGCGCTCCACCCCTCGCGGCGCCTCCTCCTCCTCCTCCTCCTCCTCCTCCTTCCCTGCGCTCTGCTCCCCCTCCTTCCCCCCAGCGCCCGCCTCCGCCCGCTCCTCCCGCCGCCGCCCGCCTCCAGCAAATGAGGGTCAAACCCACCCACCGCCGCGCCCGGCCCCTCCCCGGCCCCCGCCGAGCCCCGCGAGCCAGCCGCCGGCCGCGGAGGCGACCGCCCCGCCGCAGCCACGTTCCCTCCGGAGCTCTGCGCCCGCGAAGCGCCGCGCTGCACTTCCCAAGTTTTTTTCCTGCCCCGGGAGGGAGGGAGGCAGCGGCCGAGGGGCGACCGGGATGGAGGTGGTGGGAGGGGAGGCGAGGTGGAGGGAGGAAAGGGGCGGGGGGTGCGGGGTGTAAAGTTGCGAAACTGGTTTTTCGTATTTTTAAACAGCACCTTTCACATGCCATTGTGGTGACCGCCATCTCCCATTATTGTTCCAAATCTCATTTCATTTTGAAGATCAATGAGTGTTTTCTCTGGGTTTTCAGGACACAGGCGAGGATAATAGATCATTGAACTTTAGGATGCCTGTTAACTTCCTATACAAACACTCTCCACTTTGGTCTCGCTAATCTGCCCTTGATCAGCAATTTAAATGCTAAAGCTTTGCCCCCCCCCCCGGGAGGGGGTTATAGATAATGTGCGAGGAGGCGCCCACGGTGGAGGGACGTGCAAGTTAAATTCGAGCCGGCCCTGCAGTCACCAAAAACTGCTTTTAAACATCCCCCACTCCTCCTAATGAATGTCACAAGAGAAGCAACTAGGGTATAATATAGGAATCAATTTATAAAGCTTAGTCTAAACCGATTAATTTGTTGCCTCCAATCCTGAGTCCAATAAAGTCCTAGTGTTTCTCCAGTCACTTATTCTATAAAAAGATCAAGTTATTTACTGCCAATTAAGCAGCTAGCTTGTTTTGTCTTTGTCCTCTGTAAGCCGAGAGTGTGGGCTCCCACTCCCCCCACACACACACCCCCAACTCGCAGCTATCTCCACACATTCAGCTGATACCTCAGAAGAGAGAGGGCGAACTTTGCCTGTCCGTGGCCCAACTTAAATGCTGCCAAGAACCAGGGAGAGGGAACGAAACAAGGACTCCGGTTCCTTAAATAGGCCGATTTTAAACACATTTCCTCCGAAAGAGTCCCGGAACGTGTGTCCAGTGACCGCACAATAAACCAGAATAAGAACTGTACCAATTAAGCTGTAACAAAACCCCGAGACTTTGGAAACAGGACCACTCTAAAACCCATTAGCATTGCATTTATCCGAATGCATCATACCTTTATGTAAATTGATTTATCTGATGCATTTACTCGAGGAATTGCTTTTTGTTACAATTTCAGCCTTAACCCAAATGAATCTGCATTTCCTGCCCTAGGTCTTTAAACTGTTTCTCTCCCCCCACAACGTTTTAATCGCTCCGAATTCCTTTTTAAAAGGGGAGAGGGAGGGAGGAGACTCCAGGCTGCTCCCCGCCCCCCATCTGTAGTGAGAGGTAAATATATATATGTATATTTTTTTGAAAAGGAAACATTACACTGAGAAAAGCATCCAGTAACCCCATTAGCTAAAGCTCTTAAGGACAAGCAATACCTAATGCTGATTAAATCTAAAAGAGATGAATCAAGAGGACTGACCAGAAATTGACTCCCCTGATAACTAAGGACGGGCCCTCATCAAGTTTCATTTAGAGTTGGAGAAAAAAAAAAGAAAGCTTTTAAGTTAAATAGGCTTATACTCTAGTAATTACATAGCCAAGCAATTTAGGTCCTGGGATAGTCAGTGAAATAGAAAGCAGAACTGGCAGCTAGAGGCAAAATCTGCCCCCCTTAACAACGTCTCTGGTGTTTTTCAATGGAGACCAAGGGAGGGACAAACGTAGCTCTGGCAATTTGTAGTACAAAAATGGATGCTTAATTCATGTCTTGATTTTAATTAGGTGATTCACCGGATTTCTCCTGGATTGGAACAAAAGACTTATAAGCCAAGAGGAATTCTTTTTTTAAGAGAACCAGCAGTACAGGATCCTGGTCACTTGGATGCTTTCGGTCACTGTTTCAAAAATAGTGTTTACTGGGGGGGGGATACCCCCCCCAGGCACACACTACTCATTTAAGCAGCCCCTGTCTTCCCCCTGAGGACCTGGAAATGCCCCCACCAAATCCCGGGGTCCCCCCACGAGCCCCAGCCTCCACGAAGAAGCCTTTTTGTAAGCAGGAACCGCTACAAAGCGGGCGGCTCCGGGCTGCCCTCCTCCGCGCTGGCTCGCAGGCCGCCTCGGTTAGTTTCAGACTCGCGCATTATCTAAGGCGACGTATTGTTTACTTGCAATTTGGGACGGTCAAGGGAAGGAAGCCAAAGGAAACAGCCCCGGCCCGGATCGGTCCCCTTTCCTCCCCCGCCCCCCCGCCCGGCCCCCGGCGCCCCCCGCCGCCCCCTTACCTGCTTTTCCCCTATGTTGCAAGCGGGCGAGAGGCGGCGGCGGCGAAAGGCGAGCGGAGGCGCTCGGCTGGCAGGCGGGGGGCGCCGGGGCCGGCGGGGCGCGAGGGAGGGAGGGAGTTCTCGCCGAGCAGGAAAGGGAGGAGGGGGCTAAGGGCTGCCTTTTTTTTTTTTTTTCTTAAATCGCGTGGCTCCGGGGCGGGCCGCGGGGAGCTCGGCGTGCCGTGGCCGGCGGCCCGGGAGCAGAAGTGTCAAGTCTCCGTCCCCGGGTCGTTCTCCTCCGCCACGGGCTGCGCGCGAGCAGCTGCAGGCGCCCTCGGCCCGCGCGGCGCGGCGGCGCAGCGGCAGCAACTGCTGCAATCGCTGCTGCAAGTTTGGCAATGTGGCTTCACTTTGTATGCGCCCCCGCCCCCGCCCGCGCCCGCGCCTCCTCCTCCTCCTCCGCCGCCGCCGCCGCCTTCCTCCCGCCCGCCGATCGCTCGCTCGCTCGCTCGCCCGGGGCCGGCGGCGGCGGCCCGGCCGAGCTCCCTGGCAACCTCCGGCCGGCGAGCAGCCGCCGAAGCGCGGCCCTGGCCCGCAGCGCGGCGCGCCCGGACTCCGGGGGCTGCGTCCGGCCCGGCGCGCGCGAGCCCGAGCCGCTGCCCGGCGAGCGCCGCCGCCGCCGCCGCGGTGCTGAGCCGCCGCGCCGCTGCCGCTGCCGCTGCCCGAGCTGCTCGCTGGCGGCGGCGCTGGCTCTAGCCGGCTCGCCCGCTCCCTCCGCGGCGCGTACACATGTGTTACTGACAGAGCAGAATCCCAACTACTCCCCGGCTCCGCGCCGACGTCAGCGACCCTCAGCCACTGGGCGGCCGGATTGTTCAGGCGGAATAATAAAACCTGCCAATCCGGCAAGGACAAAGGGATGACTGAAACCAGACGCGGGGGGGCGGGGAGCCGGGAGGCGGCGCCGCGGGCCGAGCCGGGCGCCCGCCCGGGCCGGATCAGGTGGGGGACCGGCGACTGGGCGATCGGGGCGGAGGACGACGGGGGTGGGCGCGGGAGGGACCCCCGAGGTTCCGGCCACACCTGCCCGTCCACGCGCCCTGGGCGCGGGGGGCCCGCCTCCGCCCGCCCCCCGGGAGGCCCGCCCCCCGCCCCGAGGCAGACCTTTAGGAAACTTCCTTCGCGTCTTCCCCAGCAAAGGTCTCTTCTGTCGCGAAGGAAAGTCTGCGTCAGGCCGGTGGACCCCGCGCGCGCCAAAAGGGTGGTTTGGTGTGTAATTCCCGGTGTTGGGTGTTGGAGATTGCCGAAGTTTAGTTAACGAGGGAGGAGACCGGGAAGGAGCAGTTCCTACCTATATACTATCTGCTTCTCCTCTTCCTCCTCCTCCTCCTCCCATTAACGGAGTGTCAACTGGGTGGAGAGGCATTTCATGCATGCTTGTCAGTCGCTGCTGATGCACAGAGCGCATTCCTCATTTTCAAAGTTGAAGCGAACTTGGTAGAGGACTTTTTGCATTCCTAACTCTCCCTCCCCAGGATGGAGGATGAAATACAAACCCTCTCTCTCCTAAGACCCGTCTGCCCCTCCCCACAAAAAAAAAAACATGGAAGCATTTGCTAGATATGAAGTCTCACAACCTCTGGGAAGGAAGATATGTCATTTCCAGCATAAATCAAGATCAGGGGAATGTTTTTAGGGCGTCAGCCTGAAAGTGTCCTTAAAGGGGCAAGTTTAGCCCCAGATCCTTGACTACTTGGTCAACTCAACTTCATCCACTTGCCAAATAGGTTGAATAAATCTCTGATCTGAGTTGAATATTAGCTCTGATTGTTAATAGTAAATTCCACCGAGATTTTTCTGTTAGAAATGATGGCGAAAGCCGTGCTGGTTAAGTATCGTGAATTAAAAGCAACCTTGTGGGTCAAATGTGCCTAGAGTATAACACAGGTTGCTGCCCAGAGGAAAGATCGCTGAAAGAGAACGTGGAAAGACAACACATGTTAAACATCTATGGTTTTCTGCGTCTGCTTGGAGAATTTCTGTCCTTTAAACCACCAAAATTAGGGCTGCATCAGAGAGAGAAAATGTTGCCTATAAAACCAGACAGGACGATTTTAATGCCAATTACCATGCTCATCCCTGAATAGAAAACAGTTGCAGATGGACAAGATCAAAGAGGCCAGTTTGCAAAAGATGCCATATTCTTCAGAAGTTTCTCAGAAAGTTCAATCAAGGGGCTGAGGAGCGTGACTCGCTGTTTATTAAAGCCTTTGCCCTCGCAAGCAGAAGGACCTGAGTTTGGATTCCCGGATCCCACTTTCAAATGCTGGGCAGATAAGGCAGCGGGCCTGCGATTTCAGCCTTGGAAGGCAGAACCTGGGTAACCCCAGAGTAAGCAATAAGGTGGAAGAACCATCAGGATGATTTCCCCATGTCGCCCTTGGGCCTCTCTACGGGCACACACACCCATGCACACACCCCCATACACACACACACACACACACACACACAGACAAAATAATTCAAGCATGTCAAACTAGGACAGGGGCCTCAGAAAGAAATAGTGCATTTTAATCCCTGGGGTCATTGTCAATAGTTTGTATTATCCAAAATGAGATAAGCACACATTTTGTTGACTTGTGTTTTTGTTGGTGTTGGCCTACGTGGCCTAAGACCCTCCTCCTCTGCCTCTCAAGTGCCAGGATATCAGGCCTGCCCATGATGCCCAATTACAGAACTACTACTTTGTTAGCATTTGTCATATGCAAGTTGATTTCTCTATCTGAGCTTTAATTTCCCATCTATGAATTAATAAATTAGCCCATGTGGCCTTTATTTTTCCTTGCTAGATGAGTTTCTTAAATAGGCTATAGAACATACAGGTCTATAATGAATTCTACTATTTCTGAAGTATGGACAATAAAAAGGAAGTTTTAATTTTAAATCTAGATGTTAGAAATTTAACCAGAAATGTGTTCAGATATCATGGAGTGCCTCTCCAAAGAATTCAGGTTGTTTATATGGAAAGAAGGAAAAATGGATGGCTAGAACTCTCAATGTAACTCTTTAGACTATAAGGGTCCTACACTTTGAGAAATGGTTTTAATGTTTTAGCCTAATTGGGTGACATCTTCCCACACTTTTCCAGAGGACTGGGGCAGGCAGAGAAGATATTACCAGAGAGTTTTCTTTGCTGGTGATGATATAAGAGAAAGTAGTCATGGCTAATTCTGAGTAGGGAGTAAATCCATTCAGTGTCATAGAAATTCAGGTGTACTTTAACCACAGCGCCACCTCTGGGTGGTCTTTATTTCTGCATGCACATATTTCAGCCACAGTTCTTTTTCTTCCAGGTAGAGAAATGTGGTCTCCAAGTCTCTGCCTGAGTGTGGTGCCCGTTATGAGTCTTTCATCTCTGTTCATGCAAAGCACACAAAAACTGTGCAGACACCTGCGAGTTCATTGTGTATAGGGGAGTTCTGCATAAGCATATTCTTCAAACCAAGATAGAAACTGCTCTCAAATACAATCCTGATTGATGTAAAGTCAAATTGCTCCATTCAACATCATAGTGTGCCTATTGGTTCCAGAAAACTCTGCTGACATCCTCGCTTTTATCACTCAGCCTGGTGGCCTAAGAGGAGAAATGAAAGTTTGGCACTTGGCAAAAGAAGTGTTTCTGAAATTTTGACTAACTAATTAAGATCCATATTGGTCTTAGTTCAAACCCTCATTCCCAACTTCTTGGGCCAAAAGTATTTGTCCAGATCTTCTTTTTTACCCAATTCTTGGTCATAACCTGTGTGTTCTCCCATAAATCTACAGAAATCTGAGGCTCTGCAGAGACCTGAGCTGGGCTCCATGTGTGCAGGAACTTGCAAGACGAGGGCCCGGCTCTCTTTTGGGAATAAAATGATTTCGTCCCTTTGAAATCATTACAAGCTGTTTTTGAGGGGAACCTTTTCAGGAAGAACATTATAAGAACAACTGCTCATCTTTGCTCTACCCTCGGAGAGATCCCTGGAGATCACAAAGTTCATGCAAGGTGAATCAGGACAGTCAGGGTAGTGGGGACATTCTGTAGTGTCGGACAGAGGAATGGCCAGCAGGCCCTGTGCTATTGCTTTGATTGCGGTTGATTGAAGTGAAGATTTGGAGTCAGTCCGAATGACGAATCAAGACCCTGAGAAAGAGAAAAAAAGAGAGAGAGCGAGAAAGAGAGAAAGAAAAGAAAGAAAGAAAGGAAGAAAGAAAGAAAGAAAGAAAGAAAGAAAGAAAGAAAGAAAGAAGAAAGAAAGAAAGAAAAGAAAGGGAGAGAGGAGGAAAAAGGGAAAGTAAGGAAATAGGAAGAGATGAAAGGGAAGAAGGAAAGGGGAGAGAAAATGAGAGGAGAGAAGAAAGGGAAGGAGAGAAGAGGAGAGGAAAAGAAAGAGAGAGAATGAGGCCTAGGAGGCTTGCATACATGAGACCTGGTTCAATCCCTGTCACACACACAGGTGACATATGATGGCACCTGTAATCCCTAATCGAGAGATGTGGACAGGAGGGTCAGAAGTTTAAGATCATCCTCTGCTACACAGTGAGTTCAAGGCCAGCTTGAGATACAAAATACCTTGGGAAGGAAGGGAGAGATGGAAGGCAGGGGAGAAAGAATAAAGAAAACTTGCAGTTTGCATCCAATTCTCGCTACCTCTAAACATGTCAAAGAACTACATATTTACCTTAAAATAGGGGTTCACATTTTCTCTGTTTTTAGCATTTTCCCAAATCCCTTAGAAGTAAGTCAGTGTAGCAGCGACTCTGTGCTGCTGTGAGACATCACACGGGCTCAAACAGTTTAAGGAAGAAAAGGGAGATTTATTCAGCTTAGGGTTCCAGAAGGGAGACACAGTCCATTATGGTGGGAAAGGCGAGTCCATCAAGGAGGTTGGGAGCTGTAAAACTGCCAACTGCAAAAGCTGATCTCTCCCAGAAGGAGGGTGGAGCTAATCCATCTCAAGGCCCACCCCCTGTGGCTATCATCCACAGCAAGGCTCCACCTCTTAAAGGTGCCATGACCTTCCCAAACAATTAAAGATTCAAACACATAAGCCTATGGAAAACAACTCACATTTCAGACCATGACAGTCAGTAACTATTTCAGATGCTGAAGGGACAAGTAATTGCTTTTCAAACATGTTTTAGAAGTAATCCCAGTGACTGTACTTGGTAAATGCCCCATCAAATTATGCTCAATCATCTTTAGAAAGTTCTAGCCTAACTGCTATTTCATAAGGTAATTAAAGGCATAGCGATGAAGTGAATTTTATTGAAATAAAGCTGAAGATATCTAAGAAAAATGAGACAGCATCAATATCATTGAAATCACATTGATATTGTTATAATTGGAAATATAGGTTAAGATGTAAATTTTGCTTTTAAAAATTGTATTTCATTAGGACATTTGAAATGTCTAATGACAGAAAAGTTAGAAAAGATGTTGCGAAAAAAAAAGTACATCTACCATCCAACATTTTGCCTGACCCAGCCAGACTGCATTAATAGAATTTAAAAAAAAAACTGGTTTTTATTTGCTCACAAATTGATGAAAATATTATACTAGGTATTCATCTATCTAGTTGCATTCATTTTCTTCATATGGGTTTATAAGGGTAAAAAGACTTTGACTACATCCCAAACTGTCCCTCAGGACTATTGGCAAATCTTGTTATAAGAGTGTGTGAGTGTGTGTGTGTGTGTATGATCTGAATGTGTGTGATGTGTGTGTTTGTGTATACGACGTGTGTGATAGTATATGTGTGAATATGTGATGTGTGTGTGAGGTATATATGTGGTGTGTGATATGTTTGCTTGTGTGTATGGTGTACATGTGTATGATGTATATGATATGTGTATATGATGTGTGTGAATATGTGATGTGTGTGTGTGTGTGTGTGTGTGTGTGTGTGTGATGACTTCCGAGGAGAATTTGCTGATGTTATTTAGACTACCTATCAAACTTCAAGCTCTGGAAATACTACAAACAGCAGATTGTACATATGTATATTAATTACATGGCTCTTCTGGTCTTCTAAATGATTTAATGCATTTTGGAATTGAGGCAAATCTTTGCGTTCATGAATTTAATTTCAAAATAGTTACAAAAGAGGGTAGAGATATGATCAG
Organism: Typhlomys cinereus; assembly: GCA_023101885.1. Lineage (NCBI taxonomy): Eukaryota > Metazoa > Chordata > Mammalia > Rodentia > Platacanthomyidae > Typhlomys > Typhlomys cinereus. The sequence continues at coordinate 841,328 of JALPQD010000017.1, forward strand.
GCAATTTGTAGCAAGGTGGCTACTACTAAGTATATTAAAATTACATATCTAGTAGAAAACAGTGGTTCTATTTAAAATTAATTATTATTCCTCTCCTAGACAAAGGAAGCGAAGACTTACTTGTAGAGAGAAACTAAAGCATTAAAACGTAATTCATTCTCTCTTTTGTTACCTTTACTTTTGGTAGGAAAAAAGGTTAATAATTTAGAAATTTTAAGTGCCCCAAATCACAATTTCTGCAATGCCATTTTTAATTATAGTATTGATATAATTAAAGCTTTTTCTCTGTGGAGTTTTGCAATGAGGTTTAGTACTTTAAAGTATAACACTGGTTTCTCTTTGCACACCAAAGAATTTGATAAAACTATGATAATATTTATTCATCCATCCAATTGTAATGAACGACCCCATTGGAATTAGGGGACTGCAATCCATAGCTGTCCACAGACTTGAAAAACATATATTCCTACTCTGTATAGCACTATAAATTTCTTCGAATAAAAAGAACAACCAGATATGGATTTTTTAAAATAATAAAATTGGATAACTCAATTGACTAAAATGTGTTCCCTCCACGCAGAGGTACACATTATACCGTCATCATTTATATTTCTCAACATAAATCAAATTTCATAATAAAATTGTTTTTGATGAATCACCACTTCCCTTCGAGCTTCAGAACATTCTGACAGAGAAAGCAAATTTGTTGATCTCTCTGTATGATAAGAAATCACTGAAAATTTATTTAAGACTTTTAGTCTGAGACGATATTTTGGGGGTAAGTTTTTTTTTTCTTTAAAAGAAAAATATTCAAGCGAAACCATTTTCAAACTTGGGGAATTCACTGAAGAATAAAATGTACTTTATTCCTGAGCATGTTCTTCTGAGCTGTCTGCGTGCTCTGTGGCAGGACAGCTTCCAGAAGTCATTGTGAGCAATATACTGGAAACATTTCGCTTTAAGAAAGGAAGAAGAAAGAGAAGGACTTCAACAACACTACCTTTGGAAGTGTTTGCTCTAATTAGAGGGTTAAAACGGCCCAACATTGTTGCCAGATGTCTCTGTTGTGGCTCTTTTGCTTTTCTCCACTGAGATAACATGCACTAATGCATTGGGATTCCTACGTCCTGCTGATGTCCAGTAGTAAATCCTACACATTATTAGAATATCTGTCTGTTATCAGCTCAGTCAGGGAATGAATTATTGACTATAACTCATTGCTAGGAAGACACTCCATTGAAGTTTTGATAATTTCTAGAAGTCATGATAATTTATGGAAGGCGGTTTTGATTGATCTCCCTCCACCTATTTTGTGCCTATCAGTAAATAGGACAAATATTGATGGCCTACTTGAAGTGCATTAACAATATGGGGGAATTCACAACTTAAGCATTTCTCTCTCTTTTTTTTCTTTCCCAGAGAAATTCTATTAACACGGTAACTCAGTTTCTATTAATTTTCTTCAGCGTGGCTTCCTCATGGGAACTGGAAAGCTCAGATCTCAGCTATGGAATACATAAAATCACTGTCCTAATAATTATTTAGATATATTCCTCATTTACAGCTATTCCAGCCTCTGCTTTTTGGAAAGTCCCAAGGCCGTTGAAACAGAGAAAGGTAGAGTAAAAACAAATCCTGGAAGATTTTAGAGTCTCTTTACATATCAGGATGCATCTGATCTGATAAAAGAGAATTTTTTTGGCATTGATATTAAGCCAGTTAGTTATTATAAAATTTATAGATGCTGTTTAATATAATGTAACCATCCCTTTAAAGTTTGTCACAATATTAGATAATAATTCACCAATAACCACAGCTCTGTTTTAGTTTTGTGTTCATTTTCCTCCTGTCTCATTTTTGCTGCATTCTCCAAATTCAATTATTTCTCAGAGCAAACCCTACTAGACAAATGTTGCCTTTATTCCTTTTCTGAGTTTTCATCATTGTGATTTCATTATTGTCTTATTTACTGCAACAATTGCTTCCTAGAAAAATAACAGAATTTCCAACTCTTAATATATACCATGTAATAAGGTGAACAGGATAAATAATCATTTCAATTTGATGGCTATTTTCCAAATGACATTTAAAACACATCTAGATTTCTGGAAATTTCGACTTATACCCAAATAGTGTTTTGTAATCCAAAACAAAAAGAATAGGATCTTTTGCCAGAGCAGTCAAGATAGAAGGCGAGTTACTTGACTGAACACGGCACGTCGCTGAAAGAAAATAATGCTTTCCTCATTTTATCTTAATTTAGTAGCTTCTAGCAGTCATCTAAACAATCTTAAAATTAAAAGATAATGTTAATGGGAGAGACTGTTGTCATAGGATAATGGTTTCCTGCTGCTAGATTAATGCAGTGGCAATAATACTAGAGCATTTATTGAAAATAAAGGGAAAGACAAAGCTAGGAGATTTATTTTTAAAGCAGGTGTCGTGGATTGTATGACACTGTTGTGCTATAGTTACTTTGCTTCAGTTTTGCCAAATGGCTGGTGGAGACTGCCTTTTTTCTGATGGAGGAAGGGAGAAAGACTCTGGCCCAGAATTCTATGAAGTGAGTACATTTTTTCTCAGACAAGATGAAATATGTTATGAGATTTCCACCAATGAAATAGGCAGATGCTTCTAAAAGCTATACCACTTAAACCAACAGACACCCAAAAATGCACAGCTAAACATGACTTTGACAGGAAAAAAAAAAGGAAAAATGACAATTAAAACGCTGTCTAATGTTGGAATAAACAGTTCTAAAAAGGCTAAGAAGCCCCACATTGGCACCAGTGGATTACTGTCCAACGGACTTAGCCAAAGTTATATATATGGATGTCAGCTGTTGTGGCCAGCTATCCTGGACCTACATGTCTCGAACCACTTGAACATGAAGGGCCAAGTTTCAGACTTCTTCTAAAGACATCCTCACAGATACCTTGGATAGTCAGACTTCCTAGCAGCCCCCCAAGACTCCCAAACCCTGGTGTAGCTGCCCTGCACAATCCCCTCTTGACTGTGGGTCCCCTTGATTGAGAGCAAGATCTAGAGTTCAGAGATGGAAGAGATGGTAGAGATTCAAAGAGGTGAAAAAGCTCTCCTGTTGACATGGAAGAAACTCCCTCGCATGAGGGGTCTTGGGGAGGGGACACACTGCAGGGAAAGGATCAGAGACTTTGGGAGTGGAACACCTCCAGTGACTAGCCGCCCTGACTCTCTAAGGATATGCATTCTGCCCACAGCCAGTGACCCCGAGTCTCAGATGAGCCAGACCCAGCCAACCCCGCGAATGCAGGCTGGGGAAACCCTGAGTGGAGACCAGCTGTGTTGTTCCCAAGCTTCTGGCCTACAGAGACCCTGCAATAACAGGCAGGTATTGCTTTAAGCTACCACAGTTATGTAATCTCTTATTAAGAAACTAGTGAAAATATTTCGAGAAAAAAAAAAAAAAGAGGGTGTTTTGCTACCACCTTTTCCCTCTAGCAGGAACAAGTTCATTTGGTCCTTATTGTCTGGTCCCTTTCCTAGCAGAGCCTGAAGCAGAAAACCACAGGCTCCTCACTATAATCAGGTGTGTATCAGTTCCAATTAAGAGTTACACATATCTCATGCACCGGGGAGATAGGAAATCACAGAAGTTTTTAGAATTAACACAAGACCACAGGACCAATCTGGGGGTGGGAGGTGGGGGGAGAAAAGAAAAGGAAAGAAAAGAAATGGAAAGAAAAGGAAAGGAAAAGAAAAGAAAAGAAAAAAAAAGAAAAGCAGAATTGCTCCAAGGAGTTAAAAGCAAGGAATGCCAATAGTTGTCTTTGACCATCAAAATCTCTCCCCATCCCAAGCTCAGGGAATCCTGCAGAAGAGAGGGCAGAAAGATTGTAAGAGGAAGATGGGGAGGTATACTGCAGGCTAAGACCCTTCCGTCCCAACAGAGCTAGTGCATCCGGGAACTCATTACAATGAGATCTACCACCACCAAGTCTACACAATGGCCCACACATCAACTACTCCCCCATGGGACAGCAAGGATCTCAAGAGAAACAACTACACTTGGAAAGAATCTCAGGGGCAGGTGCCGGACAAGAGAAGGGAGCCTCCCTACTTGTGTTTGCCCAGCAAATGGCCACATATCCTGAATAAAGCTGAGTCTGCAGCCAACTCATAGACCTGGCTGGCTCCTTACTAGCCCAGCCACCCCCAAAGGGCACCCCATGATCCATATATGCAGAGCAACAGGAGGGTGGGAGGGACGCTGCAGGATTGATGAAGAGGGGTGAGGGTGGGAAACAAATTGAGTGAGAGGAGAGGGGGATGCAGCAAGGACATAAGTGCATTTTGTTTGTCTATGAAAAATTCTCAACTGAAAAAAATCCTCACTAAAATAAAAAAAAAAATAGTAGCCTTGGAGCAAAATGGAAAGATGAGGCAAGATAAGAATTCTAGGGACCAGTGAGCCCAGAGTGGTGGTGGAGGAGCACACTTTAATGTAGTCAGTGGTCAGATAACATCTGTGCCTGGAGCTGTAGGAAGTGAACAAGCCACTATTTGAGAGAAAGAGACTTCCAGAGAGAAGCAGCAGAGGTGCAGATGCCCCAGGACCATGCACTTAGTGGGGTTACACTCCAGAAGAAAGTGCCCTGGAGGCCAGTGGAGGAGGCCAGAGGTCAGAGGGGGACAGATTGGAATGCTTAAGCAAAACGATAAGATCTGACCTGTTTTGAAAGCCTCTTTCAAATATATGGGAAGGCAGAGAGATCACTAGGGAGAAAATTCACCCATTCTGACATACTTGTGGCTGTGGGGGGTGCACATACATGTGTATCATGTTTGTAGTGTGTATGAGCACACAGAAGAAGGGTATGCACGCCCAAGATCGATAAAGGGAATCATTCTCCACTGTTTTGTGCATTTTCTTCTGGCTAGTAAGGAGCCAGCCAGGTCTACAAACTCTTCAACAAAGAGTTCACCCAGGTTCTCTAATCAAACGAAGAGCTCGCCTCTGGGCTGTTTCTGGCCAGTCGACTTGTTCTGGAGATTGCCAGTCTCTGTCCTCTGAGGCAGCAATGACAGGCAGCGTGCCACACCCACGGGGCATCTGACATG
>JALPQD010000017.1:1451427-1711427 GCA_023101885.1 Typhlomys cinereus
GGAGGGAGGCTGCATCTTGGCTCACACCTTTAGAACATCATGGCAGCAGAGTCTAGCTCCAAAGTGTTCTGCAGAAATTAATCTGTACTCCTTTACCCTAAGGTGTGTGTGTGTGTGTGTTTATAACATGGCTTCAGGGGCTGGAGAGACGGCTCAGGGGTTAAGCCTCTGCCTCGAGTCCTGAGTTCGGATCCTAGATCCCAGGTACAAACATGGGGCAGAAGGCGGGGGGGGGGGGAGTTGGGGCGGCCTGTGCTTCTGGTCCTGGTTGGGTGGAACCTGTGAATCCTGGGGCAGAGACAAAAAAAAAAAAAAAAAGAGGTAGAAGCAGTCCACGATGATTCCCAAATTTACCCTTGGTTCTACACACACACACAAACACACACATGATTGAATAAATAATAATAAAAAATTATATATAACATGGCTTCAACTTGGGGGAGTCAGTTCTTCCCTTCCATTATGTGGGTCCTATAGACTGAACCTAAGTGGGCAGACTTAGCAGCAAGTGCCTTTACCTACTGAGCTATCTTGCCATCCTTTTATTCCTTTTCTGAACTGAGAAAATAATAACAAATTAAGTATGGTATTATGATATTTGTAGAAACCCTCCACTAATACAACAATAGCATTTTTTTTTCTTTTATTCTCCCCAACCTCAGAAACAAAAACCTCAAACAACAAAACCACATATACTGTTAGGGACCAAGAACAGACTACTATTTGAAATGAGTCAGAATTTAACAAGACTTGTGTTAAGTAATTGATAGAAATTCTGCTAAGTGCTGGTCTCTTGTCTGCCTGTACCACCTGGAAGAATATAAAACCGCTTGGAAGAAAAAGTTCAGGATTTTTAAATATTAGAATATTTCTCTGGTTAATTTATGCATATAGTTTTTCACGACTCCCTTGCTGCTCCTCATTAAGTTCTGGAAGTAATGGAAAGAATCAGCACAACACAGCGGGTCAAGGCAGGAGTCGGGCTGTGAAGTTAGGATGATACCATAGTTTACCCAATGTTCTACATTGGATTCATGTGCTCCCCCTTTTCCAGTGAGGTCAAGAACCAATGTTGCCCCTCCACTTGTAACAGATATGGCAGGAGCCTCTACATCAAAAAATCCTCTTCGACATTTTGATGCGCAGCCCAGGAACGCACAGTCTGGTTGGAGTCAGGCAGAGGAGCAAAGCGGAGGTGTAGTGCCCCTGACCGGTGTGCGCAAGTGTGAACAGAGCACAGTGGATTTGCAGACGAACAGAGCACAGTGGATTTGCAGACAGGTCCCGTAGAGGCAGAGAACTGGGTATTTTGGAGACAAGCAAGAAAGATGCTTGGGCAGAGAGCAGAACGTGAAGGACCAAGTACATAACTAACTGCTTGGATTTCATCCTGAAAGTGACCGAGTTCAAACAGGTAACAAGTCTATCCGATGTGTGGACCGTCCGATGGGGTCAGGTGGGTTGGAGGCTGCTGCTGTCTCAGAGCACAGCGGGGCGGTTAAGAGGCTGCCACCCTTCCTCCAAGTCAGGCAAGGTGGTGCCTTAAAGTCCAGTACTTGGGGAGCCCGAGGAGGAAGAGTGCTTAAATGTGGGAGTTTGAAATCAGTCCTGCCAACAGTAAGTGGGGTGAGGGATAGGACCCCTAATGATTGGACCCCTAATGATGTCCTTTGTGCTTCCCTTTTACCTGCTGGATCTGATCCCCAACTCTACTGTGCTATACATCTTGGGTGTTTATCAGCCAGACCCAGTCACTTCCTCTCCTCCTCCTGCTTCCATGCAGCTGCGCGCTCGCTGCTCTGCAGTTCATCCACCCTGGGCGATTGCCGGCGCTGTGCACAGCCCTCTTCTTTCCCAGACTCCTCCTGTGTGCTAGTTCCTCTGCCACAGTACCACACTGTCATGGTTTGAAATGTGTCCCCCACAGTCTCATGTGTTTGACAAGGTCATGGTACCTTGAGAGGTGGAGCCTTGCTGGAGGAAGGCAGTCACAAGGGGTGGCCCTTGAGGTGGATGAGTCCCACCCTACCTCCAGGAGAAGTCTGCCTTTGCAGCAAGCAGTCTGCAGCTCTCAGCTTCCAAGATGTCTGCGGTGACTTAGCCTCCTCCAGCTTTGGCCAACCAGCCATGCTGCCTCTGCTTTGAGAGACTGTATCTTCCCTCTGGAACCGTAAGCTGAATAAACCTCCCTTTCTCCCTTAAGTTGCTTGACTGTGAGTGTTCTCTCACAGCAACAGTTAAGAGTAACCATTACAGAAATTGGTACTGAGTAGTGGGGTATTGCTGTGAGATTAAGAACAACTGGTACCACAACGTGAAGTTGTCTGTGAAACTGAGAGAAGTTGGTATCCAGAAGTATGGCCAATGCTGTGATGTGGCTAGTGTGCTTTTGGAACTGTTGGGAGAAATATGGAAAACTTTGGGACTTTGTGCTGGGAAAGTCTTTGCATCTTGGCGGTTGGGCCAAATGGGCCTTTCTCATCAGAGCTCCATGGAGAGCAATACTATGAGAGATACAGGCAGTGGAAGCCCAGCTTGTGATGGTCCAGAGGAGAACAGAGACTGTGTTTGCAACTGGACAAGTGACACATGGAGCCATATGTTGGCTGAGAGTTTAGTGAAGTTTTGCCCTCGTCCTGAAAGCTTGCCTGAAGTTAAACTGGAGTGCTTGGCGGAGGAAATTTCAAAGCAATGTAATCTTGACAATGTGATATGGCTACTTTTTAGTTGTCTTCAGAGTTATGAAAAAGAGCAAAGAATCAGGAATAAGTAAAAACTATAAGATCTGATGATGAAAAATACAATGCCGAACTTAAAAGAGTTGAACCCAGAAGAAGCTGAGAACAAAATGGCTGTCAAAGAGATTAGCTCCATTTGTAAATCAAAGCCTGCTCCAATTTGATAATAGGAGAGGCCCTAGCTTGAGGGCAAGATCCTCAGGGAAGGCTCCCACTCATAAGAATGCAAATCCTTTCAGAAGACTGGAGCTAAAGGGTGGAGTTCCAAAGCAAGAGTTGGTTTCTCTTACAAAGCAACTGTCCAGGAGTGAAAGAGATGGTCAACATACAGAAGCAGAATCAGCTGTGATTCAAGGGGGCCAGTCTTGACAAAGTCGTCCATGTGGTTCTGGTTTTAGAGGCATCAGTGATGCAAAAGGGAGGAGATCATGGAGTCCTCCTCCAAGATTTCAAAAATTGGCAGAATCCAGGCATCACGAGGCAAGAAGCCTGCAGTTTAGAGGCCCAAGAAGGGCAGTTTGTGCTGTGGAATTAAAGCCTGGTTTGCTATTGAGAAATAAAGATGTTAGAAAATGCCAAAGACAATGTGGGACACCTGCCAAGGAGAGCTGTATACCCTGGGAGGAGTCAGCTCAAGAGACCAACTTATTCTATGGGCAGCTGCATTGGAGGGGTGGAACCAAAGCCCTTTGGAACTGAGATGATTTCAAGAAGAGGCTCACCTATTGAACTTGGAGCTACAAGATTTGGAGTTTGTCCTGCTGGTTTTTGGGCTTGTTATGGACCGATCTTTCCTAGATATGCCCCCATTCCTTCCTTTTGGAATGGGAATGTTTATTCTGTGCCATTGTATTTTGGAAGTATGTAACTTGTATTTTGATTTTACAGGAGGCTTTGGACTTTGGACTTTTGGACTATACTGGGACTACTGATGTAGTCTATGAAGACTTTTAAAGTCGGACTGAGTATGGTTTGCATAATGAGATGGCAATGAGCCTGTGGGGGCCAGGGATGAACTGTCATGGTTTGAAATGTGTCCTCCACAGTCTCATGTGTTTAGCAAGGTCATGGAACCTTGAGAGCTGGAGCCTTGCTGGAGGAAAGCAGTCACAAGGGGTGGGCCTTGAGGTGGATGAGTCCCACCCTACCTCTAGGTGAAGTCTGCCTTTGCAGCAAGCAGTCTGCAGCTCTCAGCTTCCAAGATGTCTGCAATGACTTAGCCTCCTCCAGCTTTGGCCAGCCAGCCATGCTGCCTCTGCTTTGAGAGACTGTCCCTTCCCTCTGGAACCGTAAGCTGAAGAAACCTCCCTTTCTCCCTTAAGTTGATTGACTTTGAGTGTCCTCTCACAGCAATAGTAAAGAGTAACTGTTGCACACACCCACTTCCAGACCCGTTGTCTCCCGTGTCTCTGTGATGAGAGCCTCACCGCTAGGAGCTTCCTCCTTCCCATCTTCATGCGTGCTCTGGTGCTATATCTGTGATAAGTTCAGTGCATAGCAACATATGTACATGCCCACAACCGTATGTATCACATATGCACTATGAATTCTATACAGAGTGACTCCTAGACAGACAGGAAACTATATCTGTATGGATTGTTTGAAGAAAAACATAGACAAGAAAAAACTTTTGAACTACCATTGGAAACAAATTTCTATTGTTGAAGTAAGAAGCTTTTACGTGATATTCAAAGTTTTGGACATAGTAGCTTAGTTCTTAAATTTTGAACATCCACAGAAATGTCTTTATAAAGGTTTGATATATTAGAATACAATTTCCCCTGTGTGAAGCATTTAGTCATGGGTGGAAGGTTATATACTTGCTCACTGTCATTGCAAACAGACTTGCATACCTACCTTAGCAGTTCCTGGAATCCGAAGGCTAGCTGTCCGAAAGGCCGGATTTGTCATAAAATCCCCCGTGTAGTACTTTCTCCCATTAGGATCCAAAATCACAATCTCAGGGGGGCCGCTTGTCTGCCACGTGACTAGGAAAATGGTGTCATTGCCCACAGCACCATCCACAGTCACAGTGTTTTCCCATTGGTGGAAAGGCCGGACAACTTCACCCACACTGTCCAGCTGTGGAAGACAACAGAGGCATGGAAGTTTCTAGAAGATGCATAGTAATTCCCGCTTTTTCACAAAGGATAGGCAAAAGTAGGGCACATTTAATTCTGACATGTACTGTAGCTATATAAATCATTTTTGTATAAGATAATTTGCCAAGCAAAATATTGCACATTATGTAACAAGCTATAAAATATTCTATCACAGTTAATGCAAACGTCACTTCATGATTATTTTTGTTTGTTGCTTGTTTGAGCTAAGGTCTCAGGTAGCCCAGGGTAGCCCAGGGTAGCCTTGGATCCTCCTGCCTTCAAGGCAGGGACTGCACTTGTGTGCCCTCTTTATTCATTCATTCATTTGTTTTCTTGCGGAGCTGGTGCTCAAACCCAGGACCTTGTGCCTGCTAGGCAAGCATTCTACAATGAGCTACATCCCTAGTCTGTACCATTTTACTTTAAAAAATATATATTTTTTGTTTTTAGGTTATTTCTCATCCAAATAAACATTGGCCTCCCATTATTAATTATAATAATGAGTGTACATGCTTAAATTGTTTCCGTTTGTATATTACATCTCTGCATCAGGTGTGGCCGCTGCTTTCCTTTAGGATGTTTGCCTTGTTATATATCATCCCTTCCTTCCTGTCTCTGTGAGTTATTTCAGGTAAATTTCTTTACTTTGCATTTTCTTTTATATTCCATACACATATATATGATGTTCTTTTATCAATGTCCCATGATTCTTTTTCATCTCTTCCCAGTCTACCAAATCCTCCTTTTCCCAAGTCCTCCTCAACCCCCTTTCATGTTTGTGTTTCTCATGTGAGTGTGCTTGAATGTGTGTGTGCACATATGTGAGTGTGTGAGAGTGTGTTTGTGTGTGCACATGTTCATGTTTGAGAGTATATGTGCATATATGGTCGTGAGTGTGTACGCCTTTGTGAGTGTTCGTGTGTGTGCACATGTGAGTGCGTGCGTGGTTGCATTTGGAGTCATTTGTTGAGTGATGACGATTTACCAGCAGCAATACCACAGGGATGTCACTTTCCCTCCCTCTTCATCCTTCATTTGTAGCTTCTCTGGGGTGCAAGAGAGTTAGTTTTTTTTTTTTTTTTTAAATTAAGTAATGTATATAACTGGGTTTTCTGTGGGGGTTTTATTGTTGTCTGTCTTTGTTTTTAATCCCCTTAATCTATGACTATTAGTAGAAACGTTGAGTTTATTTACATTTAAGGTAGTCATTGGTAGGCAAGGTTGAACTATTCTGTAGTTTGTTTTCTAGTTTCCTTATCATTCCTGTCTTGCTTTCTGCCTTTCTTATAGTCAGTCTTCCTTGTGGTTTAAGTGATTCACTCTGTTTGTGTGCTTTGATTCCCTGCTTATTATTTTAGGTTTATCTATTACAGATTGTTGCTTTGCAGTTACCAGAAGACTTACAAAAATCATCCTTTGATTATAACAAACTATTTCAAAGTGAGGCAAAATGACATTATGGTAAGATAAGGAAAGAGAAATATGCAAATTAGGCAACTCCTCTGCACTTGCACTTCTTTCCTTTTAGTATTTGAGATTTTTATCCCATTTCAATCTTTGTCCACTTAACATATCAATGAAGCTATTATTTCAGTTTTAGTCTCCTCACTAAAGATGTGAATGGTCTATGTGTACTGTGTTTGCAATATCAGAGCATCTAGAATCTGTCTGTAGTTCTTCATACCAGCAAGTTTCATATCATCTGCTTCCCTCTTACTTGTTAACGTCCTTCTGTCATTTTGAGGACTCACCAGCATTTTTGTATGGATGCATGATCCTTCATTTGTTTTTCTTGGAAGGTCTTTAATTCTTCATTTGTAAAGAACAGCACTGTTGAGTACAATACTCTGGGTGGGTAGAGTTCATCTTCAGTGCTGTGAAAATCTCCCTTGACTTATAGGACTTTTGTTAACAAGTCTCTTGGGCAGACTGGGGAAACTCTCCTATGTTATCTGTTTCTTTTTCATGTGCTTTCTGAACCAGCTCTTTATCTTTAACCTTTGAACATCTGACTAAGACATGTCTGGGGCGTTTACTTTCCTTCCATGATGGGACTGTGGTTATCACCTTCGCTGTGTACATATGATCTAGACGTTAAACATTTTCTGAGGGTAATTGACAGAGCTCATTGTTTGCATCAAGCCATTAGCTTGGCAGGTTCACTCACCATCTGTGAGGAAGCTGCAGGCAAAATTCTGTCAAAACGTGATTCAGCTATGTCCAAAATACCTTCAAAGTACTTAGAATGAAGAAAATGTCACTTGATTAGAGGAAGCTTTGGGGACAAAAATAATTTGTGCTAATTAAATAGACAATTTAAAGCTGAGCTTGATGGTTTATGCCTGTAGTCCAGGGACTTGGAAGGTAGAAGCAGAAGAATCAGGAGTTCAAGGCCAGCTCTGCCCATAGAGAGTTGGAGCTTAGGCTACTTGAAACCCTGACACAAACTAAACACACAAATACACACAGGAGAGGCAGACAAGAGGTAGAGACACAGAGAGATATCTAGAATATGTAGAACTTAATAAAATCATTCGTATCTCATGTAAAAATGTGTAGAGTCAAAGGCACAAAAAAAGCAAAAGGAAAATGAAGTCTGGTTGATGGAAAGTTATATGGAAAAAACCTCAAATGCTGTTGCTTATTTTTTCCTGGGCCGTGCCTCCATTCTATCCCAGTACCATAAAAGAAATTATATTCCAAGCTGGGGAGATGGCTCAGTGGATTAAGTCTTTGCCTTGGAGCAAAAGGGCCTGAGTTCATATCTCCAGACCCAATTAAACAATGCTGGGTAAATGTGGCAGCAGCCTGTAATATTCTACTCGGAAAGGTGGAGGCTGGGAAACCCCAGAGCAAAGCAATAAGGAGATAGAGCAATCTGGGATAATTCCTGATGTCGCCCTTGGGCCTCCACAGGAACACACACTCAAGTGCCCTCTTGTGCGTGCACGTGCACACACACACACACACACACACACACACACACACACACACACACCCCAGAAGTGCAAAACATAAAAATGACCTCCCTCCCAGACCTTGAAAAGCTAAAAGAAAGTCTCTTCTGGAGAGAGGAGTGCAGATATCAGGTCGAGTGGAGCTCATCACAAACCCACATGCAGCGCCCCCACTCACCCACTTCTAAATATTACATCGAGGAAATTCTGACCTGGACGCTTTGTTGAGTTCCATCTCCAGTTCCAGAGGAGATTCTACTGACAGCAGCAATCATGCTGTTGAAGTTCGATTTATCTGGAACAAAGAACTTTAAGCCACCTGAAATATATCATTGGAACATCAACTATTAAAATGGCAAATGTTAAAACTAAAAGGTTTGATCTTTTCAATAAACTTTGGGACCAGTGGAGTATGAGTTTGGGGAAGTAGGAGATGTGCTTGGCTCATTGTGAGTTGCATCCTACAGAGCTGAGAGCAGCGACCTTAGGAAGACGAGTTTGTCTGCTCTAGTCATAGCTTGTTGTCACTAGTTAGAACTCTGCCACTCCTAAGAGCTCGATCAGTGCTTAGTGAGTAGTGTGGGATTTAAAGTAAGTCCTAATCTGTGTTAATTGCTAACAAGTGCATTGCTTATATAGTAACATGTCTTTTAAAAATATTTTCTTTAAATACAATTTGATAATTCTAACTTTTAATGGTAAGTTTAATATATCCATGCTTTGGAATGTAAATTGAAATTTTCCTATGTCTCATCTAGAACAACAAATAAAATATGTGTCTAATTATATGCTTCATGCCCCTAATGTAGAAGTGAATTTTAAGTATATTCTTGTAGCTCTATAAATATAGCTCAGATTGGCCAACAAAAAGTTTATGAAATATTGCTTCTGTTGGACGCATGTAAGTTGGATATTCTAGGGAAAATATAAAAGAAGAGTAAAACTGACCAGTTTTGACCAATGCTTTGTCAATGCTTTTCTACTTTTTCCAATGAACCCATTTAAGGTGTGGTTTTATCTGTGCCCTTGATGGTAAAGATGAAGTTCGAGAAGTTTGATGTTTACCTGTGAGATGTGATAATTCCTCCAGCGTCCGGGCTTCAGAGGAACCCAGGGCGATGGTGTGAACAGTAGAGCCACTGCTCAGCACAGTGAGCGAGCAGTTGTCCGTGGGCTCACCGGGGCTGCTGGTCACCAAGATCATCACGGAGCCCTGAGCTTTCCCATTCAGCTTCTCAACCACCTGGACATATAGCAACCTCAGTCATTGGTAAAGAATGATTCACATTGACTGACTCACCCTCATTCAGAATTCCCCACCCTTGGGGTCTACCAAATCTCTGAGATCTGGCATCTTACCCTCCTTATCTACTCTTACTGGTGGTCTTCACCTCACTCCATTACAGCATGGTTACCCTACACACCATTGCCAATCACAAGGACTTTACCTCTTCCAGTCACCATGGTCTATATCCATAGTGTAGAACAATGCCCATCGTAGAAGATATGGTGTTCATTATTGTATGAGATACTTACCTGTGAGATCCAACTGGTGGTCAATGAGGGCTTAAGTCAGGGAATTTTAACCTTGGCTGCACATTAGAATTAGATGGGGATGTTTGGAATCATTAAGTGCCCAGACCACACCCAGATGGATGAAATCCCAATTGCTAGGCATGAAACTCAAGCTTCATGGCATGTTTTTGTTTGGTGCTTGAGAGTAAGCCTATAACTCCATGCATGCTGAGCACCCCATCTACCACTGAACTGTACCCCCAACCCCCGAGAATTTCTTCCATCAGGTGATTTTGGTGGACATTGTAGGCTGAGAGATACTTGGATAAGGGCAGCATTGGTTGTAACCAATGTCTCATTTGATTTCAGATGCTGGGCAAGTATCTCACATGCTGATTTAGACATTCTGTCATTCTCGAGACATACCTTTGCTCTTAATCAATTCTTATATGCTTGAAATCTAGTATGTCTATGGGGCAGAGATGAGACTTGGTCACAACTGGGATGGTCTCAGAACCAACAGGGGCACTTTAGAAAGAATCCAGATATTTAAGTCCCTTAGCTATGACCATTGTATATATCTATTTATATATCATGCTTTTGGCAAGTATGTATTAAGTAACTATTACACATCATTACTTTGCGAGGCATCAGGAGTGCAGTGGCAAACAAGAAATGGGTCCTGACTTTAATGACAACTCGTCACAACGGCAAAGGCTGTTGGGACCACACTGCAAGAGAACACCTGTTTTCAGAAGCAACCTCAAATGTAAACTGAAGGACAAGATAGCGCTTGTGACAGAGATTCAGGGTGCTCTACCATACCTCAAATCCTTTCTTGAGCCCTGAACAAATGCTCGCTTCTGTTTCAGTGGACACAGTGGTGGGCAGATAGGAAACCAGCAGTTGTCGGTCTTCATGGCTATTAATTTGCTGTAGCTGGGCTCTGATTTCTCCTTTGCTATTAAAACTTACAATGCCCACAAAAGTATGATTTTCAACAATATGCATCAAGTAAAATTCAGCTGCTTGTTGTAATCGAAGGAGTCTGTCTGCCTGTATTCCAAAAAGAAAAAAAAAGGTCATGACATTGGACTGGTAGACCAAAGATGAGCAAGTAATTCAAGCTGAAAATATATCGACTAATTCTTTGCAGACATTGGTTCCTAATGTTTTGGGTAGTAAAGAGTGATACAATACTACAATATTTTTGGATTGATTGCATGCTGGGGTTGGTGAAAAAAGATTGCCCTGGAATAAGCTCCTTAGAATTATGAAGACTTATCTTAATGATTTCTCTGCAACTCAGAATTCAAAAACTCATGAAATCAGTTGAGAATAGGTTTGTAAGTGCTTCTTTTAAAATTCAGTCCAAGGGGTTGAGAGATGACTCAGGGATTAATCCTTTGCTTTTCAAGCAAAGGGACCTGAGTTCAGTTCCTCGAGCCACATTAAAAACACCAGGCAGAAATGACAGCAGCCTGCATTTCTGGCCCCTAAAAGGAGAGCCTGGGAAACCCCAGAGCAAGGCAGTAAGGAGATATGACGATCTAGGATGATTTCTGAAGCCATCCTTTGCCCTCCATAGGTATATACGCAGTGCCCTCTCCTACACACACACACACACACACACACACACACACACACACACACACACACACACCCGTATACACACAAAGAAGTACAATAAAATAAATTTCAGTCCAAGGAAGAAGAGATATCATAAATGATGGAGAGGAGCAGTTGTCAGTGGTACTAGTAACTCCCCCCCCCCCTTTGTGGTGCTGGAAAACTGAAGGCTGAAGACTATATCTACCTGATGAGCATAGTAATGTTGATTACTATCAAGTCAGAATTGATGGCAGCAGCATGAGATATGTGCATGACAGGGACTGAGGAGTACAGAGAAACGAGTGTCCATGCTCAGACAGGTAATGCTAACGACGCATTCACTAGTGTCCCTTGTTGTGAAAGCTGT
The DNA here is from genome assembly GCA_023101885.1 of Typhlomys cinereus. Lineage (NCBI taxonomy): Eukaryota > Metazoa > Chordata > Mammalia > Rodentia > Platacanthomyidae > Typhlomys > Typhlomys cinereus. The sequence continues at coordinate 1,462,718 of JALPQD010000017.1, forward strand.
GTGGGAAGAAAGGGAACAGCCAGGTGAGCTTGAATGACATCTCTTCGTGGAGAGCTGGGATCTCTGTCCCAGATGTACAGCCCTGTCTCACGCCTCTTAGGGCAAACTATCTATTAATGTTCCACAGATACCTCACACTGGACACAGTTCTAATTCACTGCCTTCCTTCCCAAATATTATTTTCCTTAATAATTTGGGAATTGGACTAGGGAGATGGATAAAACAAGGAGTTTGAACCCAGGCTTCATTCTTCTGTAATTATCTGGCCACAGAAGATTGTTTCTGTTTGGAGTCCTTGTTCTATCATCCACAGGGACTGCTGCGGGGTACTCAGGACAATCCAGTTATCATGCTGCCATCTCTAGAGTGACCTCTACGAATGGGTAGAATGTGATTGATTAGACAGGGCATTTCAGGAAAAAAAAAAGTCTTAATGGGAATTCGTTCTAGTTAGTAGCAATGTTAAGGCTAGAACTTATGTATGGATTTCATTTATCTGACTACCTCAGTTTCTGGACCACTCTGAATTTGTTCCACCTTTACTCAAGGAAATAAGATATCTTTGACTAATTCAAAACCTTTTGCCTCTTTCACCTCATTCTTACCATATTCTTAACAAAAAAAAGGCCATTAAAATCGGATAAGAAGAGAATAGCGAATGCTTTGCAGTCCTTTGAGTTGACTGTGTTACCTCTGCCATCCCGCGGGACACATCCAGCACTAAGCACACCACTCTGTCACCAGCCTGCACCAGAGAGAAAGTGGGAGGAGGCGGAAACCCCTCCCCACTCATGGGAAAGCTGTGGGTAAAGTCCGAGGACTCAGTGATCACATCCCAAGTGCTTCTAAGGCTGCACATTTGGTTGTGCAGGTTTGGAGCTTCTTGGTTGTGGGTACTTGCATTACAGAACTCGACCACCTGGAAAAAGAGCAACGTCCGTCAGAGGACAAGAGCATCTTTCTGGACCAGACCCATTTCTCATTCTCATTCCCAGGCAGCAGGCAAACAGAAGGAAACCAGGGATTAGTCACATGCTTCTCTCCTCCAAAAACAATAGCATCCAACTGCCTTATGAATATTTAAATTTATACCCATGGATTAATGTATTCTCCACCTCTTTACAGTGGCCAGCAGTTAATGCAGAGACTCGCAGCTGATCAAAGTGCTGAGAATAAGTGACCGTGGTGTTTTGATCCGTACAGGAGGTAGCTCCATTGGCCCCTCCGTGGCTCAGGGAATGTCGTGAAAGAGGGGGCGGAAAGACTGCCTTCCCTTGAAGAAGAGTTCTTTCCCTTGCAGGAAAGAGTTCTATGCAATAGCATCTTCTGGACACAGCCACTACACTCATAGCTCACTGAAGCTGTGGTTGTCTCCACCATTTTACCATGCACGGGGGAGGGACTCGTGAAGTCTCAGTTCTCACTAAGGGACTATGGGCAATTAATGGTTGCTGATTTTCCTTGGTGATATAGTAACTGAGCCTGTATCCCAGCAAATAACTTGTTCATTCAAACCCATGCAAAGAACCACAGCTAAATTCAGTGTGTCACAAAAAAATAAGGTTTCAGAATAGGAGGGGCTGGTTGGGAAGGAAAAGGGTCTCAACAGGACAGAAGCAGCATTACAGAGAGTATATGTGTGTGGGGGTGTGGGGGTGTGTTTGTGAAAATGACCAAAGTTCATTATATATATGAACTAAATTGTCATAAAATAAAAAGAGAGATTTAAAAAAAGTGACACCAAATTTGCAGATAAATCTTCATACCTTTTGGTTGGAAAAATAACACCGTTGTGGTAATGAAAGCAATCTCTAATTTATTTGCACTGAGAAAACAGAGCAGAATGTATGTGAGTATGTATATATATGTCTTACAACAACCTCCCTCCTTCCTCAGCATGACATTATATTAAGGAAACACTCTAAAAAGTGTTATTTGGGACAGATTATTCCTCGGAATCCTATTAAATGACCACTGTATCATTTCTATGGATCAGTCAACTTACATTGATCTAGCTCAAATATTGATCTCCATAAAATTAGATAGAAGGTTAAACAACTTAAATATACTTCATAAAGCCCTTAGAAATGTAGATAAAATTCTTTTAAGGACAATAAGCCTATGCCAGCATTCCATTAAGTTATGGTGCAGTGCATGCAGCACAAAGTAACATCTGGCCATCTATTTAGGTGGCTCCGCCATGCACCCTAAGAACAGAGTTATGGGAGTTTAGAGTTTGGAAGAAATTTACAGATTCTCCAGTCCCATCTCAGACTTTGTAGAAGAGGATATTAAAACTAGTCATCACCTGTTTAGGACACAAGCTTCTAGTAGGATGGGAGACAGGACTGAACCAGTTTTGCATTTTTTAGTTTTTTTCCCCTTACATTTCATGACTCTGGCTTAGGCTACTTTAAGATGTTTGTGATTGGATATTTTTGAGTCATTCTTTCAAGGATTACAAACAACATGGGTCAAATGCCTCAAATTAAGTTGTCAGACATGAAAGTTATACATTAAAACAAAGTGGATAAGACAGGAAATATGAAAAATCACCTTCAAAGGATAAGTGGTTTTGAGAGAGAGAGAAAGAGAGAGATTCAGCAGCATTGATCAGCCATGTTAAAAATAGGCCACAAAGGCATGTTCCCATTGTGTTAACCTTGGTTCCACAGATAGGAAATCCACAAGTCATGGTTTTTCACATCTTTGTGAAGCTGTCTAGATAAATGAGGGCATTAAGATTAGTTCTACTAAACCGTGAATTAACCAACTCTTTCTTGCCAATTCCATGTTCTCTTAGAGCAGAGTTGTAGTGACGATGCATCTATTCTGCACTGCATCCATCATAGAGAATAAAAATTGACTAGAAAATACAAGTATGAGATCCTTTAACAGGATTCTCTTTTTTAGTATTAATTTTTAAAGCAGTGCTCTGAATTTATACTATAGTCTATTATCAGTTAATATGAAATATTAATATTGACTGACAAGGCATAGGTGTGAGCTTATTAATCTTTTTTAAGTTTTAAACTTTGCAAAAGAAAGAAAAGAGAATTAGAAAATGCAATTAAAAATAATGGACTGGTTTGCATCCTCAAATGAGAGAAGTGCAATTATTTGTTATATAATTCTTTAGAACCTGATGCATTTTCCTGCAAAAGGATACAGGGACACTTCCACATGAGTAATTTACTTTTTAGTCTCCAGAATTCCCTTGTTAAATTGTTTTCCCTGGAAAGTGGATTTTTCATTTCTAAAGATATCTGCATCTATTATTTTGAGGTTTCAGAGTTTTAAATATGTAGAATAAAGACCTTGAGAACTGTAAAGCCATCCAAGTTCTAGATTGTCCTATATTGTCCTATATTTTACATAAATAGAGAATATCTGTCTACCTTGGAAAGAGATGGAATCCAGTAGGAGTTCAAGGACATACTTAACAGAAGATAGGCTTGGTATGAACATTATTGATCTATTTACAGAAGATAGATTTGGTATGAACATTATTGATCTACTTACAGAAGATAGATTTGGTATGAACATTATTGATCTACTTACAGAAGATAGGCTTGGAATGAACATTATTGATCCAGTTGCATTCTGGGTGCTGTTGTAGATAAATGTGCACCCTTCTTTGAAAAGCTTACTAATAATACAATTATCTTGAGGGCAAAGGCCTTTTTCACAAATGAAAACACCCACAATATCAGCCGAACACCTAAAAAAAAAATGGAAAGAGAAACTAAAAATTTAATCTTTTCAGAAATACTTATATTTTCCTGGTTAGGAATTATAGTTTGCTATACATGCGTAAGCATCCTTAAATGAATTAATTTAGGGATATTCTCGGTCAAAGTACGGGGCTTGATGAAGGGGTTCTGAATTACAAAGGCTTTACCAAGCTCGCAGGTCAATACACATGATATTAGCAAATGCGGGGAAAATCTGGGCAGCCCAAGGAAAGGCAGAGGCAGCAATACCTCGAGCCAGTGCCGCTTTGGGTCCTAGTCCACTGGACACAGGACATCAAGGACACAGGAGGATGAGCTTGAAGTGAAGTCCTCGAGATGATTCCTTCTTCAGCAACAAGCCTACATGTTGTGATGGGAGGGGACCCAGCGCCATATTTACAAAGGAACTTGTGATATGTATTGATCAGAACTAGAGTCGATGGAGTCCTTAGACCCAGTAATTCTTGGGAGGACCTTGGGAGAACCCAATAGAAATATTGATCTCTCTGCATACATGAAAAATGGTCTGGAATTGCACAGTGAACTATAGAGCTACTATAGCAACTGCAACAGCCTGGGATTCATGTGTGTGTCCAATAGGGGGACTGGCTGAGTGAGTGACAGTATAACCACACAGTGGGACACTCTGCAGCTATTTAAAAAGGGACCGGGAAGAATGTATATTCACATTTACTTGAACTTTCCTGAAGAGATAAAACTAATAAGAAACTAATCTAAATGTGAGGGGATAAAATGAAATCAGTTGCAATGAAAACCAAGAGTGTCACTGTCTGTGTTTTGATATTTGGACATATAAACCTATTTTAAAAATGTGGTAAATTCAGAATAAAATGGAAAAATTACTTGTTATTTCTGCAATCCTATTTTTACTTTTTATTTTTTATTTCACATAATGACTAAATCAGGATAAACATACCCATCTCAACTTATCTCCTCAATTGTTCATCATTACTTTGTTTTGCCTCCCTCCCTCCCTCCCTCCCTTCTTCCTTCCTTTCTTTCTTCCTTCTTCTCCCTCTTTCTTTCTTTCCCTACTTCCTCCTTCTTTCCTTCCTTTTCTTCTTTGTTTCTTTTCCTCCCTCCCCCTCCCTCCCTCTCCTCCTTCCCTCCCTCCCCCTCCCTCCCCCTCCCTCTTCCCCTCCCTCCCTCCTTTCTTTCTTTCTTTCTTTCTTTCTTTCTTTCTTTCTTTCTTTCTTTCTTTCTTCTTTCTCTTCTCTCTCTTTCTTTCTTTCTTCTTTCTTTCTTTCCTTCTTTCTTCTTCTTCTTTTCTTTTATTTCCTTCCCTTTTTGTTTTCCTTTTGTCCTTCCTTTCTTCTCTTTTTTTTAAACTTATTTATTTTGTGCACGCATGCGCATGTGTGTGTGTGTGTGTGTGTGTCCTATGGAGGACCAAGGGGGACTTCAGGCATCATCCTGATTGCTTCTGCCTCCTTTTTGCTTGGCTCTGCGGTTTCCCAGGCTCCGCCCACCAGGACCTGAAGTGCAGGGTGTTTTTACGTGAGAGTGGGATACAGTCTCAGGCCCTTCCGCTTTTGAGGCAGAGTCTTAATTCCTGAGCCATCTCTCCGGCCCATCTCTTCTCTTCTTTTCTTGAGTCTTGCAGTGTCGCCTTGGCTGGCTTAGAACTCACGCTGGCCTTCAGCTCTTCCTTCCTGGCACTGGATTCCAGGCAACACTGCACCTAGCCATGCTTTATGATAAAACCATTCAAAATTCTTTCCCCGTGTTTGTGAAAAAACTTGTATATTCATTACCGCTATAAGTCAAATAAATGGTACATTTTAAATCGGAGAAAAGCACTAACCTTGTTGCTTGAACCTGATTTTGTCCATTTAGGTAGACGGGTTTGTCGTGGTTATATTCATCAAACACGCCCCAACGGAGATGCGCCCATTCGTGAACAAACACCCTGCCTGCAGAAAAGAGGTTTTGCTTTATTAAAATCCCAGCAGGCCGGCCTTGCCCATCAGTGGAGATGTAGATGAAGTCCAATTCTCCCTCACTGTCCTTGCGGTCTCCTCCTACCTCACCCCATGCTGGAATTTAAAAAGGCAGCAAGAACATGCTTAGTTCAAGCAGTGATTTCCTTACTGTGTACCCCTGAGAAGCTTCTGAGGAATCCCATGTTCTCTCATGTTCTCAGTGAGCTTCCTGAATCATTTCTCCTTAGCTTTGTGCCCATTTGGAGTTTAGGGTAAAAGGAATAATATGGCCATGCAATTGAAGAGAGCTTTTCCAGTCTCCAGGCTGTCTCACCTGCGCATGCCTGCAGTTCATAATTTTCCTGTCTGCAGCAATGATTGAAACTCAGAGTGGAAGGCAGAAAAGGGGATGGCAGAATCCCCTCTCAGGCTTGGACACTGGTGTCTCTTTTATTTTCCATGTTCATGGTGACTTCCACCCCAGTTCATGGAAATTCTCATTCTCACTCTCTCATCTCTTGCAGCGTCATCTCGCCCTCTCTGACTTTGACATGTCCTTCCAAAATAACCTTGGAATATAACTTCTTCCCCCTAGAAAGAAACTACATGTGTGTGTGTCCAATGGGGGACTGGCGGGTGAGTGACAGTATAACCACGCAGTGGGACACTCTGCAGCTATTTAAAAAGGGACCGGGAAGAATGTATATTCACATTTACTTGAACTTTCCTGAAGAGATAAAACTAATAAGAAACTAATCTAAATGTGAATTATTTGAACGTTCTGGGAAGCCAGGAATATTTGCTGAGCTGACTCACACGGTGGCACATTGCACAATATTTGCATCTTGGGAGGAGAACAGCCCGGGCTGGAAGGGTGGAGGGCAAATTTGTGCTGACTCACGAATTCAGAAGCACAGCTGAAGTCACAGGCGGTGACAGACTGCATTGCCTCATGGTTATCAGAGAGGGGAAAAAGCTTTGCATTGACTAAAAAGTTTCATAGGTATATTTTATACTGTACTGCCTACCTTCCTTTTCAGGACACACGTATCCCAATATATTCAAATAGGCTCAACAATGAAAACGTTATTTATAGGCAATCTTATAGGCTGGACCAATAGTAAAGATACTGCAGGGTTCACCCCCTGCCGGCTCACTTTCACTCACTAATTTCTTCCTCAATCTCTCCTTGTCCTCAGTCTGCAAGTCTGTGACCCTCTCCCACTTTTCTGCTGAGCTCCAGACATTGATATCTGACCACAGCTTTCTGCAGGGCACCCCACTGCTCCCCAGCTTCTGACCTCCCTTTCCCACTGGACTTTCTCTGTCAGATGTCTTTGTTCTTTCCACCATGGCAACATACCTGTGGTCTCCCAGGCTGTAGCAGTTCAGGTGTGTGTGTGTGTGTATGTGTGTGTGTGTGTGTGTGTGTGTGTGCGCGCGCGCAAGAGAAAGAGAGAGAGACAGAGACAGAGACAAAGAGACAGAGAGAGACAGAGAGAAACAGAGAGAGAGAGAAACAGAGAGACAGAGAGACAGAAGAGAGAGAGACAGAGAGACCATATGGACTACTTTTGGGGATTAAACTCAGGCCTCCAGGTTTTCAAGCAGGCTATCCCACCTGACAGAGCTGTTGGAATCACACAAGGAAATGTTTGGAAGTGAGAGCAGTAGAGACCCTGGGACTAGACAGTCCCTCTGAGTTTATTCAGTCTCTAGTGTCCTCATTCATGTCATTGCCCTCCCCCGCCCCTCGGCTTTTCCCAGTGTCTCTCTGATATGACAGCCAGTTCTCTCTCAGTGATTCAAGGGAGCCAGATTATCTACCTGGACAGATCCATCTCCTGCAAACATCCCGTGCCTACCTTCAGGAGTGGTCTGCCCCTGGGGTCTTTCGGGGTGTCTGTCACATCTCCTGGAATCAGTTTTCAGTTCAGCATTTTCTACCATGCCCAGCCTCTGCCCAATCTGGGGGTGGGGGAGGGGAAGGAGGGTAATACTGCTCCACATCCCCAAGCTTTCCTGTTCTTTCCATTAATCAAATGATATCGCCATGGACCCTCCTTCTTTAAGAGGCCCTTTGAATCATCCTTGGCTCAGAAATTCCTTCGCTGGATTCACAGAGGACTCCTACCCGAGCGTGAGCCGGTACTTTTCCGGGCTCACTCTGTCCCTTGCCTGGCATGGGTGCCTGCTCCGCCTACTCACATGGGACACCCTTGGCAGGCTGCAGGTTTTCAAAGCCCCCTTTAGCACGAAGCACAGATACTGTCCTGGTCAGCGACCATTTCTTATTAGTCCAGCTCACCTCGGGATCCGTATCCAGCTGTCAAGTCGTCATTCAGCAGGAAGTTAGGTGTGAAATGAATGTATTTTCCCTCTTCTCCACACCCTCTGTATTGTAGGGTGAATGGATCATCTCCACGTGCCCCTTTCCACTCGGTCACTATGACATCTGCCTAAATGAAGACAAATGCATTGTGGTACCTTATATTTTAACAGTAATGTTGGTGACACAAATGCCTACATTTCTTAAAGCAATTTGAGCCTCATAGCTCAAGTTTGTGCATTTTACATTATGCAGTTATAGATTTGAAAATGGACTAAAGAGGAAAAGGAATGTCTTACTGTAGATAGAGTTTGGAAAGTGCTCATAGCTAAATATTTTGTCATAGCTAACTTCTTTGTCACTTTCAGAAACATCTATTTTACAGCATAGCAAATTCCCCTGAAACTTCATTATCTTCTTTTGACTTTCCTTTTTTCCAGAATATGATATTCTCAAAAGCCAACACTGTAAAATTATTATATTGTAAGACACTATAAAACATAATAAAATATTTAAAGAAGTTTAAGAGTATTTACACATCATTCAAAACCTTACTGAAGAGAGTTAGAGCCATTTTCAACCGGATTTTTATAGGTCGTCCCACCAGCAAAAGCATCAGTATGCAATTAGCCTTGTCTTTTTCATTATCATAAGCAATTAGATCAGGAAATCACCGTTAAGATATTGTATCTCACTTTGTGCCTTTGCAATTTCCAAAAAAACAGCATGTCAAGTCCCATATTAAATTATCTATTCTTATAATCATAAAGATAGCAAAATTTTATGTCTAACATTGTTTCTCTCGTATTTAGGAAAGATGCTAATAGGTCTCAAACTTGCCCTTAGGAGCTACATTGCTGTTAAAATAAGAAGGGTGAGGAACAGCCGAGCACGGTGGCACTTCTGCTCACTGATCCAGCATTTGGAAGACTGAGGCAGAAAGACAGTGAGTTGAATACCAGTCTGAGCTATATAGACAGTTCCAGCCTGGCTTGCTAGACAGTGTCAGTCAGATCGTGTCCTAAAACAAAAATAAATAGATAAAAGGAAGGGAGATCCACATGATCTAATATCTGTAATTATTCATCTTATGTGCTATGGTATGTGTGTTGTATACTACTAAGGAGACAGGTGTTTTCATTTCTTTTTTGTGTGTTTCTATATTTTGAGTGCAAATAATTTTTTAATGAAGTCAGAATCATTGCGAGGCAGCACCTACAGAAGAGGTCATGCCCTTGAGTGGTCCCTTCTCTGTAGTGTCCAGTAAGACCCCTGTATATATGATTATTCAATAAGTATTTGCTTAGTGGGAGTTATGAGATTAGGGGGAAAGCTGTCCAAGGCATATGACCATATTCTCTTTGTGTGTGTGTGTGCGCAAGTGCCTCTTTGTGTGTGTGTGTGCGCATGTGCACGCGCAAGAGGGCACTGAAGGTGCCGGTGGAGGCTCAACGGTGACATCAGGAATCCTCCTGCATTGCTCTACCTCCTCTTTGCTTCGCTTTCCCAGGTTTTGCTCTTCAGGCCATCACCATTTCTGACTGGCACAAGGCTTTCTCTGCCAATAGCGGACAGCATGCTTTTCCTGCCATGATGTAAACTATTCCCTCTGGAGCCATAAGTCCACATCAGGCCTTTCTCCTTTACGTTTGCTTCTTGTCGGAATGTTTTATTACAGCAACAGAAAGAGCAACAAAACAGATTTTGAGAGTCTTTCTCCTTGAAATGGAGTTGAGTACATATAATGAAATTCTGAATTCTTACCTTTTCATAGGATTCTTGTTTCACTTTGGTGTAATTGTGAGCTGTCCATGTGGCAGGTATTAAAATCTGTACATTTCTGAAAAACACCCTTCTCTGGGTAGCATTGAATAGGTAGAAAGAAGCTTCTGTGATCATTTCCTATAATCATACAAAAGAAAAACTCATTGCATTATTCATAGATCCTGTGTGGGGTGTTTTTTTTTTTTTTTTGATCACATGTAAAACAATAATATTCTTGATGAGCCCATGAGAACTTAGAAGCAAAAAGATTTTTTATTTTTTAAACCAGGCATCAACTGGTTCTTAGGACATAATTATGTGTCTAGGCTTGCCCTTGTGATTTTCTCAACTTTTTAAAAAGTGTTTTAAGCACCTTTACTGAACAAATCCTATGCCACACCTCTGGGCATGTTCGAGACCACACCTCGAGAGGACATTCTTTTCACTTAGGCAGCGCCACAGAGAGACTGTGAAGCAGCGAAAGTAAAAGCTGTCAGTTATTTCATAGAACATTGGAGAAATGAAGGAATACTTTTCCCTGGCACTCCACAATAAACGCTAGCCTCTGAATCTCGCTCTCTAGTGAATGCTGCCATGATTCCTTATAGGGCAAACATCCAGTCTCCATCATAACGAACGGCTCTTTTTCTAAATTGCTCACACAAAGCAGCCATGTATGCAAACAACAACCATGATTTTTTTAAAAAAAACCCTAAAGCTGATAGACATTAAGCACAAGAATAAACAAACCTGAGGGCTCACTGAGCTGAGGCTATACACAATGAAGTGAACTCATCGACTTGCCTATAAGTCTAAATTTTGCTGCTAATTTTAAGAAATGCTGTTGCTTTTACTGCTCAGGTTCAATCTAGGATGGGTTCAGTTTTTTTTTTTTTTTTTTTAAGGTTGCAGGTCTGTTCTCATGGGCTAGTGGTCCTGACTTCATAACCAATACTCACCTTCATGTTTGGGACGAGGTTGTGATGCTCCGGTACCTGAGGACTAATTGCGACCAGGAGCCCATCATATCCATTGCCTCGAAGCTGCACTCCGTGTCCCAGGGACAGAAGCCCTGGACTTAGGGCAACAAGAAGAGCCACAAGCTTCAGGCTGCGCACAGGCCCTGCACTGCTGCCGTGGCTCATCGCGTAGAGAAGCCTCGGTTGAACTCCCAGGGGGCTGCTCAGAATGTTGCATCCGCGGACAGATGTGGAAGCCGATGCTTTCCTCCTGACCGCGGAAGGTCTTACTTAGCATGCAGGATGAAGGAGGCGCCCTCTGGAGAGTCTGGGGTGGATCCAGCTAGGATCTGTCTGAACAAGTTCTTTTCCTCTAAAGCTGCAGCTCTCGCCCGCTCTGTGGTTGAGCTTCCACCCGAGTCATCCCAGGCAAGAGAGTTTCTACCCCTTCCTCTCTTAAGAGTTTCTCATCAGGAAGAGGGCAGTAAGATGACACCGCTGGCTGTCAATCAGTGCCTTCCCCACTCGCAAGCCAACGCAGCTGATACCCAGAAACCTCAAAGGATTTTCCCAGCCTCCTCCTCCATCTGCATCGCTTCCTTTCTGCGCCAGGACACCATGGATGTCTGCGTCGCTCTCTTGCCTGCTTGTCTTGAAGGCTTGTACATCACCCAGCAAGCTTGTCCCCGAGCCCTGAGTCAGGCAGCAGGGGCAAACTTTCAGCTCACAGCTTGGGTTAAAGGATCATATTCCCTGAGGGAAGCCAAGTGCTGGGAACTCAGACAGCTCTCGGGTCACAAGGCCCTGGCTTCACTGCCATTTTTCTCTGTTTTGGGGGAAGAGTGACATAGCCCTGCTTCAGCCTGTATCTCCAGCACACAGGATTGGTATAGACTAGACGCTGTAAATAATTTTTGATTAATTAATGACACCTGGAAACGACACGGTGCGGTGGAATTTATAAATTCATCTCTTTAAATGCCCATTTCCTAATACAAGTATAATTTTTATTTCTGCTTTTAAAAAAAAGACAGCAAATCTCAGGAAAATGATGACAATTAACCAGTGGGGAAAGGAATGAATGTTCTATTGAGCCATGGATTTTATTATGCTCAATTTATGGGTGGCAGAACAGTGGCTCAGGAGACAAGTCATGGGCACCAGCATTTACATCAGCAGCACCATGCGAAATTCAGGTAAGCTTGGTGCCCGCCTGCAATTCTGGCACTTTGGAGACAAATCAGGGAACGCTCAGACAATCTGGCTATCTTGGCTCTCTGATTGGCATGTCTGAGATCGACGACTGAGAGATTTTGCCTTAATAATGAAACTTAAGAGCCATAGAAAAAGACACTTAACATTAACTTTAGATCTCTGTAATGTGTACAAGTACGTGTGTGTGCTTCTGCTCATAGACATGTGCAAACATGAATGCACATACATGCATACCTCTACCCTCCCAAACAGAATGTAACAAAACAAAAAAAAGTGGAGGCTCAGAAAAATCTGAAAACTTGTTTAAGGTTATCAATAGCATCATAGTGCTATAATAAGACCAGCAGTCTTGAAATTCCATTTGTTTATTTTCTGTATCATGTTCTTAGTTACTGAATTAGCCTAGGAACCGCTTTCTCTCAAAACCATGCCTAATCTGCAGCCTCTACCCCCAGGACAGCTGTGAGTTGATCCAACACAAAACTGTAAACTTACTTCAAAATAGGAGTTATTTGGGGGATTCTTTTTTTTTTTTTTTTTTTTTGTAATTTGATTGCATGTTTCCTGGGCATAAACTTTGTAGATGACACAATGTCAAAAGGTTGGGCACCTCTGATAGACTCCATGCACAATGACGACTCTCACAGAAATATCCTAAAACTAAGGAAAAGTTTTATTTATGGAGCTAGGGCCCCAGAGTGAGCAAATCTGGAGACTCTCAGCTGTTGGCACACTAGTCGCACCTGTGAAGACTGCCCCATGTCTGAAGACTGCTGGGAAGAGAAAGGTCACAGGCAAGGAAGGATTGCAGTGTGCAAATGCCCCCCATCTGTTTCCTGGAAGTTCCTTCTTTTCAGGGGGCTTTCTCTGAGCAGTGTCTCCTAGCAGATAGCTCCAAGTCCTGCTGCTCCCCTGGAGTGCTGGAGAATGGAATGTCTCTAGCCACCCCATGGCTGCCAGACTGGCTCCCCTACAGCTCAGAGCAGCTGAACCACTTTGTCTGCTGGCGCTCATTCTGGGCATAGGTGTTCTCCACTGACTGGTGTGGCAACTCCAAAAGTCGGCTTGAGACACTGACTCACTGAGCTGAACAGAGCGCTTCATTTCAACTTCCCTCGGCGGTTCACTTTCTCACACGAATCTCTTGCGCTTTTAAGAAAAAGTCCTGGCAAGTAAAACAATGTGTTAAATTAAACTTGGAAGCACACTGTATAAATAGCTTTTTGCTGTCAGGGAAGAGTTTCTGGCCGCCATGAACACTTGTATAAATCGTCCCTGGATGAGGGGACAGTGGAGGACTGACATTCAGCCTCACTGCCAACAGTTAACAATGGCCTCCTTAGGATGTGGGCATGGAAGGTACTGGCTCTACAGAGAATGCAGGTGGGCTTATGAAGACCACCATAAGTGAGCGTCCTTGCCCAGCTTACCTGTGTTAAGCCTGGACAGGCTGAAAGTTGGCATACATTTATGTCAAAACATTTCTATTTCCTTGGTTCTATGTGGGGGGCACCTAGGCCTATTCCTTTGAGTCAGATACATCAGCACATGTCTGAGATAGACAATTGCAGGTGGGGACCTTTCCCCATTAGTGAGAGATGAATGCTTCCTGTTTTGTTTTTCTCATTCTTGTGGGAGGCACCAAGGCACCCACCCAACAATTCTTGAGGCCAGATTTGCCTTTGTTCTACTCTGGACTTGTTTTGGGGACCAAGGTATTCTTTCCGCAGTTCCTTCTCTCTCCATCTTGAGACCACTGAAGAATGTTATCTATGGATCAAGATTATGTACATAAGTCACAGTGCATAATTAATTCTGCCTGGAGACACCCTGTCTGTCCCCATAAAGTAACCAGGTAACTGCCTGGAGACACCATGTCTGTCCTCATACAACAGCTAGGTGTCACATCTGCTTTACAATGTGTACGTGTAACATAATCCTGTAAAGAATTTAACTGTGCCTTTCCCTGGTTTTTCCCTAGTTTTAGGATATAAATACTTGTATTTGCTGCAAATAAAGTTGACTTGGATGGTTTGGATCAAAGGCATCCTTGCTCCCTCTGACCCAGCCTGAGTTTAATTCCTGACTCCTACTCCTGCTTCTCATGCTGCATAGGTTCTTGCTGGTTTGTGGGTCTGGGCAGTTCTGGACCCAAACCCTCAGTCTGGCCACTTTCTTGAACTTCACGCTCACCACGCCTTCTCCCTGCCAGTGGCTCATTTTCACATTCGCTTCTGAAAGACTGACTTCCTGACCTACTCTTGGGAATGCACTTTGCTCTCTGCAACCAAGCCTGGTGCCAGATCAGGCGAGTCTCTCTGTGCTGCCCTTTCCTCCCACCTGCATGACCCCACAGGAGGCAAAACTAAAAGGCTGGAGGGATTTGTCCGAGTGGTTAAAAGTCATTTCTGTGTACAGGATATCTTCCAATAAAGCTCTGATCTAAATGAACAGTTGATCCTTTCATACTAGAAATTCCACATTTACTGGTTGTGTTTATAGAGTTAATGATATGTGAGGAATAAAATATACCTGAAATGAAGAAAACGGGGAATGCAGTTGAGGGTCTATTTCAATGTTATATAAAATCTAGGAATCTGCCCCATTTTTATCTGCTTTCATGAAAATAACAGTTATTCAATTTCAGTTACTGAAGAATCTGAAGTGCATCTTTATTTGTTGTCTGGCTTCTACCGTCTGGTCTGGTCTGGTTCTGGAGAGAACTGTCTGTCCTGTTCACGGTCTGCTTGTGCGGAGCCACTGGCCACGTGAAGGGGGCACCTGTTATGTGTCAGAGGGGCGTCTTGTAGAGCAGAAGCTTTGGATCCCTGCTTCTTGAACTGCTTAGACAACCCCATTTATAAAAGAGAAGTGTAGACCACTGGTGGTCGGCATGTGGAGTTCACAGGTCACTTTCACTTATTAGCATTTGCAAGACCAAATTAGAGGTGGGTCAAATTGGAAAGCCTTAGAATTAGACAGAATGCAAGAGTTTGTCAACGTACAAGACGGTGTACCTCACACTTACTTAATCTCATTTTCTTCACATTCCTATCCATTTTAAAACCAAAGGAATGACATGAGGAGTCCACACAAAGCACAGGGAGTCATTTATGCTTGGGAATCTGCCTTGCTAATGCACAGAGATGGAGAGCAAGGAGTGAGGAGAAATGAAAGGGCAGAATCGAGTGTGTCAGGGAACCCTGTGGTCCTTGGTGGCTATTCTTTGAGAAGCTAGTGTTGTGTGAACAACACAGGGACCTCTCTCGTGGCAAAGGAGGTGCTGAACTTGGTTCTGTGAAGACTTTTCTACAATAAAGACTTGGGAACCTATACAGGACTAGATGTAAACCCTCATGTCTGTATGGTGTTTTGCAATTTCAAAAGCATTTCTATGTATCTTGTTTTGTGAGCCTTAAGACTTTATGAATCTTCCTTCTGAAGATGGCTAGAATTGGGGTTGCATTTTCTATTAGCCATTCTTGGCAGTGTACGCCATGTAACAAACAGAAGATGTTGGTCGTACCCATTTTCTAAATGACTCTGATCACAATAATTAAACTCTCAAGGTTCGATCCCATTTCTAAAAAAAAAAAAAGATTTATCAGTTTAATAACATTTTTCTCCCACATTTTTTGCCATTTCACTGTGGCAATAATTTATAAAGTTTCCTTGTGTTATCTCTTTCACTCTCTCTCTTTCTCTCTCTCTCTCTCTCTCTCTCTCACACACACACACACACACACACACACACACACTCAAAAACTTGGCAAAATAAATATTGAATAAAATAAAAATATTGTTAATAACGATACAATGAAGGAAATGGAAGAAAGGGGATAAAATAGTTCTCATTTGCAAAGTAGGCATAGGTTTGCTTGCTGTGAAATATGGCTATATCTACCATGTACCAGATAGAATGCAACATCATATGGGTAGAAGATATTGCTATTACTACTATCATTATTTTTCAGAGGCCATAAAAAAGAGACAGCAAAAAAGGCAGGGGAGATTTTTAAAGAGATGAAGACTGGCCAGGGAGACTTGGAACAGCGCCCAGAAGTGGCACGGATGGTGACTGTTCTTCCTTTCTCTCTTCTGTTATTCGTCTGCTCTGATCCTGACCTCAACATGTCTCTGAGATGCCAGAGTTTCACCAGATTTCCCCCCTCCCGCCTGAAAAGTCACCAAAGAGCAATAGCAGGTCATTTTTGTTTCCTTTCCTCTTTTTTTCTGGTATTCTTTTTTATTACTTTTTTTTTTTTTTTTTTGCCTAGTTATACAAGTTCAGTAGTTACCGCCTCTTCTTCTCCCTCTCCTCTTCCTTCCCTCCTATTGTCCTCCATTCCATTCTCCCCCCTTTATCACCTCCACACTCCCTCTCACTCCTTTTCCAACCCTCCTGCTGTCTCGGGGCTTCCTGCTTTCTCCCTCCCTTCCCCCAGAGCATCTGCGGAATTTCCCTCTGAGTTATCTACACTAACGAGGGTTCAGGACTTAGTGGCATACCTTGGGGCCCCTTCTTAAGTTAGTCCCAAGAAAGGTTAACCAGTGGGAAGATGTTGCCCTTGTGTTAGGGCTCCCCCTTCTGTTCTAGGGGTGCAGGTATCCGTGTCAAAGAATCCAGAGAAAAGCCTAAGAAAAGAGAATTGACCTGTACAGACCTTCTCCCAGGATCCAACAAAAGCAAGTAGACTGGTTCTTTTCAAATCCTATTTCACAAACGGTCATTTATTCAAATGCAGGTTCTGACTCTGTAGGTCAAGGTGAGATCAGAGTTTTGCAAATCAACTGAGCTCCCACAGATTTCCAATATAAATATTACTATCATATAAATAAAAACTAACATGAATATTAATTTTACAGAGATGCACTTTGATTCATTTTATGACCACCACCTGAAGATGAATCATGAACTAAGTGGGATTTTTTTCAGTGAGTCTTGCCTGTAGAGTACCAAGGGATGGTTATGCTGAACATAAATACCTTGCACTAAACTCTGCGATCCATATGTAAAATATGCCAAGGTCCTTGGGTTACACCTGGATCTGCTCTGTGTCAGAACAGAGTCAGGGAAGATGTGTGAGTGCATGTCTCACTGTAGTCCTGACACAAGGCAACCTGAATCCTTTAATTTTCAACCTTTTATTAGCATGTATTAATTTACAAAATAATGAGTTCATTCTGACATTTTCACACAGGTATATGAAGTAGTTTAATCATGTCCCTCTTCCCATTTCTTTTCTCCCCTATTCTCTTCTTTTCTGATCTTCTTTTGCTTCAGTCTGCCTAGTTTCTTGATTTACTTTTGATTCCACAAATGACAGAAAACGCTTGCTACTTGTCTGATTTTGGCTTATTTTTTTAGCTTGATGATCTCCATTTCCATCTTTTCATCTACTTTGCTGTCATTTTCAAATGACATAACTTCATTCTTCTGTATGGGTTGGGTAAATGTGTGTGTGTGTGTGTGTGTGTGTGTGTGTGCGTGCGCACACACACACATGCTATGCCTTTTCTTTATTTGTTCATTCATTGATGCACCCCTAGTTCGTAAATTGATTATTGCGAATAGCACGGTAATAAATTGGGATTTTCTGTATGCGATATAGTTTTCCTGGCACTATTTGCTAAAGAAACTGTCCTTTCTTCATCCTATGCTTTGGGCACCTTTGTGGAGAATCAGATATCTGGTTTCATTTCCAGGTCTCCTAGTCTGTCCCTTTGTTCTTAGGTCTGTTTGAGTCAGTCCTTGAATGCAGGCATTTTGTGGACTGTCCAATACTGCTCTCTTGAGCAGGACGGCTTTGAGAGTCTGGGGTCTTTTGTGCTTCCATTTGGAATTTTTTTTTTTGGTGGAATATCATTGGGATTCTGATAAGGGGTTGCATGGGAACTGGAGATCACGTCGCAACATAGCCACTTTCAGACAATTAACTTTACCAACTCATGAGTATGAGAGGTCTTTCCATAGTCTAATCTTTCATTAATTTTTTTATTAGGATTTTAAAGTTTTCATTGTAGAAGTCTTTTTTATCTTCTTGGTTAGGATTTTTCTTTGATTTTTTTTAAGGATATCATGAATGAGAATATTTTCTATTTTTTATTATTAATACATTTTTATTATTATTTCAGCTCATACAAACTTAATAGGTACACCAGTTACCTCCCTCCCCCCCCCATCCCCGGCTCCCCCTCCCCTCCCCCCTCCCTCCTTATCCCCCAGTGCCTCCCGCCCTAATTCCCAGAGAGTCCTTTCTTGTGCATGCCTGATTTTCCTCTGGGCCCTCCTATGAATGAGAATATTTTCTTGTGTTGTCTTTAAACATACACACACACACACACACAAATGTGCGCGCATACAACACACATGTCCCCAGTCCTGTTTCTCCATCCTGAGACAGGGTCTCACTCGGTCACCTTTGCTGACTTCACACTCGACCGATAGTCTGGCTGAGAAGTTGGTGATCTGCTTCTGCTTTCTGAGTAACTGGGATTACAAGCCTGGGCCACCAGGCCATAGGCTTAAAGTTTTTAGAACTTTCCTTAACATGTGCCAGGGAGCTGGCTCAGTCAGTGAAGCTCTTACCTAACACGTGCGAGGACTTGGATGGGGTCCCCAGACCCCAGGTACAGCGTCAGGCGCAGTGGTGTGCACTAAAGTCCCAGTAATGGCAGGAGGAGAGGCAGGCAGATTCTGGACGCTCAAGGGTCAGCTGTCCTCTTCCGTGTGGGGAATTTCCAGGCTGAGAGAGATCTTTTTCAAGCAAAAGGTGGAAAACACCCTAGATTTCCTCTCTCATCCATGGATGTGTTGTACATGCTCCTGCCACACCTCTCCTCCAATGTGATAAGACTACATATGAGCTAACTAGTGACTCTGTTTTTGTTCCCCTGAATTACTAAGCTATTGTCTCAAAGAATCACATTCTGTCTTCCTTTGAATATTTTCCTTCATATTTGGAAACTTGGGAATCCGTCATTCTCTGATGGTTCTTTAAATAGCTAAATGAATCTCAATCAATTTGCCAGATATTTCAGTGGATTTTAAAGTCTAAGAATAACACAAGTATCTAGTCTCACTTTAGTCACATACAATATCTATTCCAGGAGAGTAAAATTGCTTACATTGCAATTTTAAGGCCTATGCCAGGCACATTGAACCAAACAATAAATGTGTCTTAAAAGTGAGAGCTCATACTCACACATCACTTTTCCTAGGCCGGTGGGAAAAAAAAATACTCACGTTTCAGAGGACAGAACGCTGAGTTGAAAACATAGAATAAGCTGTGTTCTCTATATGGCATTTGAAGAAATCCTTCAATTCTTAAAGACTAGTTATGCACCATAATACTCCATACATGAGCTGGCTTCCTTGAATGTAGACACTGAGCACAAGCTACTATAAGGACTGAGTTCGGCCATGTTTGTTAGCTAGCAAAACATTCTGATACGCCAATAATAAAAAGATAAACAATATCAAATGAGTAGCAAGATACAAACCGGGAGGAAGTTCTCATGTCCATGTGACAAAAGATGTTTTGAGAATAGATAAAGGACACGTGTGACTCGGAGTGGAAGATTTATCCTGTGAAAACTCAAAGCCTTATTTCCTCAGTGGATTTCCAGGGTTAAGTAGTCTGGGATATACTTTAGGTCAAAATGAGTCATCTCACCTGCTTTCCTGTAAGTCCCTCACACAGCTGCATCCAGGAGGGAACATGATGGATCCTTGATACTCTGACTCACAGCGGGAATTTTGTCAGGTTTTGCTCTACGGTAGGATACTTCTGACTGTGGTAGATTTCCATAGGTAGCGAGAACAGCTCTCTCTAGAGCGAGGAAATTAAACAAGACCACAAACCTATGTGAAAGACAACACGTGCAGTGGGAAAGCTGACCGGGAGCTGCATTCAGCACGAGGCACCCCACCAGAGGGTCCGCCACAAGCCCCACCAGTGGGACTTTCAAACCTGGCCTCACCAGGGACCATCAATTAAAGGTCAGGGAGGAAACCAATAGAAAGTTCCCATATTTGATATCCCAGAAGTTCATAAAAGGGGTAGTTAGGGCCCAGAGTTTTGGAGTGAGTCTTGCTTTCCCGCTGGCTCCCCAAACACCAGAGACTTCTTGCTCCCCCTGATCCTCCTGAGCAATCAGGTGGCTTTTCTCTGCTTTTCAATAAGTTTTACTTAAACTATTCAGTCACGTCCTGGCTTTAATCTTTGAGTCTGGGATGCAAGAGTGATGCAACAGCCTGGACATGTGGATTTTTCTAAGGTGATAATTGATGTCTGAGGGGGAAAAATGCAGAACTTCCTAAGCCTGCACATGCCTAGCTCTGGAACTGACACATTTCACAGGAAATAGTTTTGCATGTACAGGGATAAGAGGAATTATTTGGAAATCATCATGGAAACAGTTTGTTACATAGCCAGTCTTTTAAATTCCCTTTTCACTTTACAAGATGTGAATGCACACTAATCCAGTACCTCATATTCATTCCTTTTACTCTTATGGGTTTGTGCAGTGAAGAGGCCTGCCCGATAGGATACACTGTTGCATGCATGCTATGGCCACATAAGTGACTTTAAAAGGGTTGGTCTATACATTGTATCCTGGCAGTCAAACCAAGCCTAGTACCTACATTTAAAATGTTTTACCGAAATGCAGCCAAGTTCCTATTTTATGTAGTCTCTACAGCTTCTTGTGTACGATGGTGTAGAATTAGATGCCACGACAGGGACATATGCACTGCAAAACCCAAAATCTTACTATTCAGCTCTGTGCAGGAAATTATACCAGCTTTGCATTTCCATTATGTACAAATCCTTGCATTTTTTTTTTCTTAAGTGGTCAAATGTGTTGGCTAAACAGCCAACTAAGCGGAACTAAGGTTTGGAGATAGACTTGAGTAATTTTTTTTCACTTAAATATCACAGAATATGAAATTTCCTATTTGCTGGGTGCTGTGGTACAAGTCTGTAATCCAGGCACGGCAAGGTAGAGACAGGAGCTCAAGGTCACCCTAAGCTTCACCATCAGAACAGACAGCCCGGGCCACAGGAGATGCGACTCTAAAACAACAAAAAAGCAAATCTTCTTATGAAGAATTCACTATAAACCTAATTCAAAAAAGATTGGATTTAGGTGAGAGATGTCACATTTACTTCCGAAGAATTCAGCTTAAAAGCCAGTTATGAAACCCTTATGTGTAAGAAGTCTGACTTTAGCTTTTGTCGATGTTGGGTCTTGTTTTATAAAGGTGGTTACATCTCACACTGTCGTGGGTGGGGTCGGGTCTAGAGTGCGCTGGAACTTCGTCTCCCCCAAGAATCAGAAAACGACCAAAAGGATTGTTTCATGGACCCTTTGAGATGTGTTTGGACCCGAAGTGAAGTTGGGAGCCAGTTCTGAGTCGGAGCCAGGTTAGCGTGTTTAAAAAGCACCCGACAACTTACCAATATAAATAAATGCACGCGACAGAAATACTTGGTAAAATCACAGGGGGGCCGGAGCCTGGGAAAGGAGCGTTGGTCTCAGCAGGCCAGTGAACGCTCTGCAGCCGCGGACACGCCATCTGGCTGTGGTGCTCAAGTGAGGAATTTGGGGTCCCAAGACCCGCCCACCGCCCTGGTCTAAGCGAAGCTCCCAGGACCCAGGTGTCAGCGCTAAGTCCACCGCACAGAGTGTAAGAGTGGTCAGTCTGGTGGCCTGGTTTATTGTCAAGTGTTTTCAAGGGGAGGCAGGGCACTGCCCAGTGTCGGGGACCCTCGGCCCTGGCGGGAAGGTCCTGCCGGGGAGCGCGCAGCCGAGCATCTCCCCGATTCCCGCCCAACTCCACGCGCAAACGGCCGCGCCTCTCACTGCACAAAAGCTCCGCAACCTCCGGGAGACAAAGCGCCCGCCGGCCCCGCCCCCTCGCCCCAGCCAATAGCAGCAGGCGCGGCGGCCGCGCTCCCACGCCCCGGCCAATCGGCAGCGCCGGCGGCAGGAAGGGGCGGGGCCGCGTTGCCACAGAAGCCGCTCGCCGTTACCAGCGCCGCTCGGGCCTGCACCTCGGTGGGCGCGACGTGCTCACGGCGCACAGTTCGCGTGCCCGGCCCGCCTTGCCAGCCTTCCCGCTCGCTCCTGCCCCTGCGCCCCGTTCTTGCCCGGCCAGCCCCGGACTGGACAGCACCACGGACCAGGGACACCCTCCCCGGCCTCTTCGGCCCTTGTGCGTAAGCGGCGGCGGGGTGACGTCACGGCCACGTGCTGACGCGCGCCGCGGGCCGGGGGCGGGTTCTGTGCGGAAACCTAACGCTCTTTGCGGCCCGATGGGATCGGGGTCGTAGGGGGGCGACCCGGAAGTGAAGGTCCTGGGGTCGCCCCCGGCTGGTCGACCCTGTGCTGTCCCCAGGGGAAGGCGGAGGCTGGCATGCCCTCCCGGGGCGGACCTCAGGGCGAGCTGGCGCGAGGCGGGCCTGGGCACCAAGAGGCCCTTTGCCCACCGTCCCGCTGGTGGCAGGTTCCGCGGGGCGCTGCGAAGGCGGCGTGGCCCGGAGCTGCAGGAAATAGGCCTTCGGGTCCCGCTGCTCGCGGGCGCAGCTTCGGTGCAGAAAGCACTGGACGCGCATCCAGGCCCCGCGCTGCCGCGGAGCCCGCTTGGCCCGTTCAGTTTCATCTGCACAGTGGGAGCAAGAGGGAAGCCGGGGGAAGCGAGATACTAGGGCCCGGTGGGTATCACTGTTCAGTGCGAAATATAGTTGTTTGCTATGCAACTGGAACCGAATGTGGCCGCTGCTGGGAATAAAGTAAAACTTGCCCGATAAACTTGATGTTTGTTTCAAGTGCTTGAGAGTCTTCAATATGTTGAGACGAGGCTACTGGGATGTAGAAAGTTTATTAAATGAATGCAGGCAAGTTCTAGACAAAGCAACGATTCTAAGTTAAACTTAACTTTATAGAAAACAAGGAGGGGAAGGGGTAAGTGAGCTAGCAGTTTGCAAGCAAGTTTCACATTTCCCACATATGACTGAGGTCAATATCATCACTGTCGTTCCCACCCCCCTTTTCTGCTTCGTGTTGAGAATAAAGACCCACTGCAAAGGCCTGCCTACAAAAGCTGGCACGCTGGAAAGTAACAATGGTCCTTGGCCTGTTTTCTGCTTTTGACTCTCTGGTGACCATTTCCCTTGACTTTCTGTACCTCCCTTGCCGTGATGGATTGGCATTTGGAGTTGCACACATGAATACAATTAATTCTCTCTTTCACCTAAATTGTTTAGGGTAGGTGTTTATCACGATGATGAAATTATGAAATTAGGGTTGGAATCGCTATGCAGTTGGCAGGATTCTGCTGGAGGTCGATGATGCTTCATACTGGTCTCTGGTCTAGTAACTTACAATTTATGACCACTTTGAGGATGAGTTACAAAAATTCTGAAAAGGACAGAAAGGTCCCAAAAGGTTATTTGGTAAAATAGGTTCTATAGGACTCAGAATTGTAAGAAAATTTTAGAGATGATTGGTTGATTCAGAACAAGGAAAAAGATTAAAAAAAAAAAAAAAAAACCTAGAAAGTGACTAAGTCCTGCTAGAGGGAGCTGAACATGTTCTGATTTTAAGGCAGGGAAGACCTGTAAGTGCTTCTGCTGTATCAACTTTGGCTGCAGAAAGTTATTATCTTACTATCTTGAAAAGAAAACCAAGGCCTCAGTGTAGCTAATGGCTAGTCTGTCCATGTCAGGTAGCTTATCAGAATTAAGAAGTGATCTTTCATCAGTCTGATTTCATCTAATTAAGTTTGCTTCCTCTGGTTCATCTAGGCTTGGTTAGATTGCATTCAGTTGAATTAGGAAGGAACAAAGAACATTTTAAATAGTTTTTCCCCCATCTGGTCTAATTTTGGTACTTAGAGGGACAGGTTGTGATTGCCTAGAAAATTAACTTACATGAAGAGCAATCCCTGCACGTCATCAGGGGTAAATGAGGTGTTATGTTTGCTTGCGGCTCCTGTTTGCTTGTGGCTCCTGGTTGCTGCACTAGTCTCTTGCTGTTCTGCCATTCATAATTCTTTGTTATTTTCCATTTTTTTTGTCGTGCATATAAGCACCTTTTAGTTGATTTCATGAAGCTATTTCATTGGGAAAGTATATTGAAATTTTGTTTCTGAGATTCCAGTAACCAGTTTTACTGCTGCTGTTCTTGCTCCCTCCTTTCCCTATCTGCCTAATCCATTTTTGAAAGTACTAGTGGATTACACTTTAAAAATGCTCTTCTCGGGCTAGAGAGATGGCTCAGGGGTTAAGACTCTTCTCATAAGCAGAAGGTTCTGAGTTCGGACCCCAGGTCACACATAAAAACACCAGATGGAAAAGGGCGTGATCTGCACTTCTTGGCCATGGTGGGCGGAGCCTGGGAAATCCCAGCAAGCAGGAGGTAGAAGCAATCCAGGATGATTCCTGAAGTACCCTTGTTCTTCCACAGGGATACACAGTGCCCTCTGTTACACACACACACACACACACACACACACACACACACAAATTTAAAAAATTTTTAAAATGCTCTTCTCATCTATTAAAACCCCAATTCAAATTGTTTAGTGATCTGTCTTATCCCATAGGGAAACCCCCAGCTCTGGCTCTTGGAAAGCTGGGGACCCCTTTGCTCAGTGTACCAAGCTCCATCATCCTTTATGGAGATGTTCTGTTATGTTTGTGGAGCATATGACCATCGTACACGTATACAGTGTGCCGATCCAGCCATGGTTGCACGCACATGGTCATACGCAGCTCCAGCTCCTCCAGCCGTCCTCCTGTTCTGTGCTGGGCTCTTACACTCGCTAGCTGTTTCGAACTGCAGGTTGTTACGGCCAAGAGTCTTCAGAGAAACAGCTCAGTCTTTGGTGTGTGTTTGGTGCCCTTTGTCTTACTTGAGCCTGAGCCCCCCTCTGGTGTCTGCACGTGCCCCCTTCCTCCTGCAGGGTCCTAAGTGGTCCCCCTTCTTCCTGCCTCGTCCTACGTGCCCCCTTCTTCCTGCCTCGTCCTAAGTGCCCCCTTCTTCTCAAGCTGCCTCGCTGCCGCCCAGTGCCCTGCTGATGGCTCAGCCCTTCTGCCCCCTGCAATGCCACTGTGGTGTTGCTGCTGCTCTTCCACACTACTGAAAGCTGCTAAAAATGGGCAAGGAAAGACCACCAGGAGTGTTTTGTTTTCTTTAAAACAGTGTCCAGTATAGCCAGGGTGGCTTTGAACTGGTGTGTAGTGGAGGGTGATGGCCTTGAACTGACATTTCTGACACATTGGGCCCTAATGTTGTAACACCAGGGAAGGCAATATTGTGTGTGTGTGTGTGTGTGTGTGTGTGTGTGTGTGTGTGTGTGTGTGTTGGGGGGGTTACTCCCAGCTGACTCACTAGCTGAACCCAAGCACCTGCTTATGTAACAATAGTCACACTAACATCATACCTTGCATGCAACTAAATGTTTGTTCTTGCATCAACCTCAACACATCTCACATTCAAATGAAGGCTTGTGTTTAACCTGTTGCCTCCTACGCCTCTGTAGTGCTAGTCAGGCATTCTCTCTGCAGACCACGTGGGAGGTGCTCGCCCTTGCAGCCAGAGGGAAGCAATTGTGAGGTCAGAGTTCGTTGAAGCTGTGGGATCCCAGAGGCTGGCACAAGCCCAGCTCTTCCTTGCTGAAGGTGCAGCCTTCAGCCACTTGTCTTGCGGTTTCTCTAGACGCCCACAGAGTAGAGAGACTGGTGCTGGCATGAGGGTCATCCACTTGCTCTCACTGACAGCAGCCAGAGCAACGAGAAAGTCCAGTAGCTGCAGATTAAGACCTAAGTTACTCCATCAAGGCAAGCGGAACTGAGCATCAGAAGTGCTTGTGACAAGAACTTAAAGAATTGTTAGCATTGATTTTTTTTTTAGCAGTGTTCAACACCTGCCCGGCGCCCCAGGAAGAGGTGGATCCCCCTCCCCGTCTCACAGTCACCCCTCTCCCATTTCATTCTTATGGGACCAGCCTTTTGGTTGGTACAACTGGGGACACGTGTGTGTCTTGTTCTTGCCGCTGCGCGAGCCTGAATCACAACATGCGTTCTCTGGCACAGCCATTATTCGACCATTGGGTTTTAGCATTTTATTTATTTCTTTTTAAGTATTTTATTTACTTGAGACAGAGAGAAGGAGGGAGAGAGGGCCATATAGGCTTCCAGGAATCAACTCAGGTTGTCAGGTTTGTAAGAAGGTGCCTTACCTACTGAGCTGTCTCCCTGGCCTGGGCTTTTGGATTTTAGTGCTCTAGTCACTGTCTAGTTTAGGTCTTTGACGTCTGTGTCTCGAGGCACCTCTGTTTGATTCATCCCTTTCATTTCCTTATACAGAACTCTTAAGTGCTATTAAGTAGTGATTGTGAAATTTGAGTACTCTTAGTACCTAGCTGAATTCAGGCAGTTTGATATTTTTTGCTGTATAGGTTCTTATATTTGTAGTTTAGTATCCTGTAATTTTTCATTCATAACTGAATGAGTTTTACCAATTCCTTTCTAGCAATTTTGCACAAACTGTTGAACCATTCAAAGATTTGGTTTCCTCACTTGCAGCTTTTGGATATTAACAAGCGTATAAAGCTTTTGTGAGTTGATGTTAAGGCCAATCACTTCCACAAATGGCAGCAATTGTGATTCTATGGTGAAGGATGCCATTTTGTGATTGGACGGTATCTACACATCTTCCTGCTGGGTAACTGAGCTGGCTCTGGATGGCTTTGGCTGGCTCTTATAACTGGCTGGCTCTAGCTGGCTCTGACTGGCTTTAACTGGCTGTCACTAACTCTGGCGGGCTCTCACTGGCTCTCACTAATTCTGGCTGGCTCTGGCTGGCTCTGCAAGGACTCTTCATTTCAGAAGTTTCCTGACTAGAAAAAATCAACAAATCCTTGTTTTTTGTTATTTTTCCAGTCCTATTTGATGACAATAATTGATATAAAACTTTTAAGAAATAAACCAGTAAAATATATTCTTGTATTGGTGTAGAAAACAGCATGCTTGGAAATTAGGAGCTGGTGGATGACCATGGATTACAGTTTTGATGCCACTGTCATGGCCGTGATGTTGTTGTTGAAAGGTTCTTTCACGCATCCTAGAATCTTTATGTCAGCTGGCAGGGCGGCGACTGAGGCGAGACTCTCCTGAAATGATAAGGTCATAACAGATGCTGCTTAGCTTTCAGCTTCTGGAAGAGTTGCTGACGCCATCTGCTGATTTTATGGAGAAGCCTCCGAGTGAGGGCGGTGGTTCAGAGGGACCCTCGTCTGCTCTTCAGAGCCCACCAGAGAGACCCTCGTCTGCCCTTCAGAGCCCACCAGAGAGACGGCGCTCACAGCCATGTGCCGGCCAGTGCCACCTCAGCAGGTAGTGGTTTCTATCAGAGGAAATCTGATTTTATAACTTCAACGAGACGTGTTTTGTCTTGAATCTGAATTAAAAATGAAAGCCAGCTTATGAAGAATTTGTAAAGTAAATCTTTCAAACCGAGTTAAATGGAAATTTAAAGTAATGTCGACCATTGGTGGTAGTACTGTGCACTGTCGCTTGGTAAACTGCTGTGTAACAAATACTTCTCAGACGTTATCTTCACAGTGAGAAATCCTCTGTTCTTTATGTAAGTTTCTTCTGTGCAACAGTTATTTTAAAACACCATTGTTGTCATTAACATAATGTAGTCTAGCTTCTAGGTTAATTTCTTATAGATGGAAAGTTATCTTTTGTTATGTATAATTATTCATTTTCTGCCCATGGTGTCTAATAACAAGACAGTTATCTTTTATTTATAATAGTCTTTTCAGGGGCTGGAGAGGTGGCTCAGGGGTTAAGCCTCTGCCTTGCAGGCGGAAGGTCCTGAGTTCGGATCCTAGACCCCACGTATAGATGCCAGGCGGAAGCGGGGGCTGCCTGCGTTTCCGGTCCTGGTAGGGCGGAGCCTGTGAATCCTGGGGCAGAGTAAACAAGGAGGAGGTGGAGGCGTCCATGGTGGTTCCCGAATTCGTCCATGGTTCTACACACACACACACACATACATACATACACACACGCACACACATGCATACACGCACAATTGAATAAATAATAATAAAAAAAATTTAAAAAAAGATTTAAAAAAAAATAGTCTTTTCAGGCTCTTAACTTTTTGTTAAAATCTCCCTCCTGACATATCTTGTAAGATGCCATTAATTGTTAACAAATCTTTACAGTATGTTCTATAATGAGAGAAACAGCTGCTGAGTATTGGGGGACACTTCTCTCATGTCACGTGGAGTTTTATTTATAAGTATTGAAAACAATCTTTATTAGTGTACAGGGATTTTTCATGCAAATAACTTGGGATTGCATAAGTAAAGCATAAACAGATTATTCTCAGAGCTTCTTTATACTCCAAGTCCAACTCCTTTGAGCCTCTTTTTGGTTCAGCTTCGGCCTTGCCATTAGCAGTGTCGTAAAGCTTTCTTAGGAGCCTTTAAACGAGATCAGCATCTCAGTTCACGGCAGGCTTGGCGCGGTTCTATCAGCCCGTGCCCAACGCTCAGAGTGACATTACCGTCTTGCTGTCCCCACACCCTGTCCCCACACATTAGAAAAGGTGTTGCACCTCCATTCCTGGGCTTTTCTTTAAAGTTTTGGATACCATATTCTATAGTTTTGGAGTGTGTACAGATAAGGACAGGCTAAGATTTTCTTGTAGCTGCTGAAGATTTATGAGAGGTGTCCTGAGTTGTTGATTAAAAAAAAAAAACAATGGTAATGCAAAGTTATATTTAGGGAAACATAATGAGACAGAGGATTGAGGGGTGAGGGAATTTTACACCTAGAAAGCTTTAGATTTGTGTTCTGTTTAGCTAGTGCATCCTTTCAGAGAAGTTTTGTGAAGGACAATGGAAATGGTTGGAAATAAGGTCAAGAGAGACAAATCTCTTACTTCAAGAGCACTTGGAGTAAGAGAAGGGGGGATGATTATTTGTAAATGAGGAACGGGATGCTGAATAAGTTATCAAGCAGTGCAGCTAAACGTTTCCACAAGTGATCTGTGTAGCAGTTTAAGTTATTTCCTGGGTACAGAGACTGTGAAAGATGTAAGTATAGGGAAATGTGCACATTAACAGCGACAGTTTACTATTATATTTTATAATTTATAGACCTGTACTATTCAGTGTAATCTATGTCATGTTTGCATAAAAGGCTAGCCAGTTTATGTGATAGTTTTAACTTAAATACTATCTGTGCATTTGCAATTAGCCTCAAGCAGGATCTCCTAAATGAAAAGGTGGAATTGGAGGCAACGCTTAAGGAAGCTGAGTTGGCATCCTGTTCTGTAGAATTGCTCTTGCCATTTTTTAAGAGCACCGTTGAAGGAATCAGTTTAGAAAATGTGAGTATTTGACTTCTGAACACTTAAGATATAAAGATAATATATTTGGAGTCCGTTAACCCAGGACCTCACAGAATAGAAATGCCCACATATTGGTATTTTATATTAAAAATGGAGGCTTATAAGTGTTCTTTATTCCTATCTTTAACTTTAATTCTTTTACTAAAAGATCTTATGCATATAGTTGATATGAGCCTAACTTGGAAACTATGTTGGTGCTTGACTTACCTGACTTGAGGTAAAGAATGGGTTTTACTTGAGTGGATTTCAAAATTAAATTTCAGAGCGATATGTCTACTTTCTATAGTGATAATTGGAATAGGAAACTATTTTACAATTTCAATAATACTAAAGTTTGATTTAGGGACAAAAGTAGATTATATTCCATAATTTTTATTAAAATAAATACTACAATACCTTTGAAGCTATAGTACTTATTTTTAAGTTAATATATCATATGACAGATTCAGTCCATTATTGATAAACTTGGTAAGCTTACTATCACTATATATGCAAAATAATGATTTCGTTACTAGGAATAAGTACTCTTAGATAGTAATGACATTTTAGAGTGTTTTGCTTAGTTCTGTCTTAAAATATGGTTCTTTTATTTTGCCAGGTTAATCTTTCTGCAGCCAATTTGAAGAAGATATCAGATCAGAAAGAAATATTATCAAAAGAATTAGACACTTTCAACCGTGTGAAACTAGCCTTAGAAAATCTTCTTAAAAAGACGGAATACCAACAAGTAAGGATCTACACTGTACTTTCTTGTAGTAGTACTGCTCCCATTTGGAAAACATATGATTTCTCTAGCTGCAAAACCTAAGATACTGGCATATTGAAGTAGAAATAATCCCTTGGCTTTTTGTTTGCAGTGTTAATCATTAAGCTCCTGTGCTTAATGTTTCATAGGCATTTCTAACAAAAAATAAAATCCAGCATGGTTTCATAGACGGTGTCATTTTCTATCAAATATCTTTCAGTGTTTGTTATACTTTATTTAGTTAGTTAAAATAAAATCTACAATTCTCATGTCATGTTGACACATACATGTGTTCTTTTTAAAATTAAAAATGTAACAACACATAAAACATAATATTTTACAGATTGGCGAGGTTCATATAATGTTTCATAAACACGTGTCTCCTCAGATATTATTACTTTACGAAGCAACGTTCACCGAGCTCCTTCCTTCCAGCCTCCTGAGTGTCCTGCTGTACTATCCAGTCACCCACTGTCCTGTGGTAGCACCCCAGCACTTCTTCTCTGTCGAGCTAAACCTAGTCCCGCTCTCAAGTCTTGTCCCCTCCTTCCTTCCCACCTATTCCCAGTGATCTCTGGTAGCCACAATTTTATTCTGGATTTCTATAGAATCCACATTTTGGGGGGGAGGGAGGGGAAGGGTGCTACAGCCAAACTCAAAGCCCAATCACTGAGCTAGTTCTCCAACCAACTCCTTAATACAAGTTTCATAGTCCACATATGAGGGAGATCATGTGACACTGTCTTGGTGCCGACTTATTTCACCTGACAGCATGATGTTGCCTAGCATCCACATTGGAGTAATCAGCAGAGCTCATCGTGTGTGCCCGGCGCTGCATCCATCTTCAGTTGACGGGTACTTCGGTTGTCTCTAACTCTTGGCTTGTGCATCGTGCTGCTCTAAACGTGGAAGGTCACCACTAGATCACATCTAGAGTAGATATCAACAAATTGTATTTCCTGTAGTGAGATTTCTAAATGGCTTGTTAATTCTCTAAAGTTTCTGAAGAACCCCCGTACTGTGTCTGTGTGTTGCGCCCACTTACATTTCCACCGCTGCTTACAAGGGCTCGTGTTCCATACCTTGGCCAGTACCTCGTGGCTCCTCATCTTTCTGACACAGCCACTCTTCTCGAGAAGGCGACATGGGTCGAGCTTTGATCTCCTTCTCTATTGGTCATTTGTCTGTCTTCTTTTGAGAAATGTCTGCCTAGATCTGTTTCTCATGTTTGTCTTCTCTCAAATCTTGGAGTTTCTTATCTATTCTGTGTTATCAGTCCCATCAGAAGTATGGTTTGCAAATATTTCCTCCCATTCTGTAGGTTGTCTGTGCACTGTTATTGCTTTGCTTGTTAGAAGCTTTTAGTTTAACATAATCATATTTGCCTGTTTTTGCTTTTGTTGTTAGTGCTATGTGTGTGTCTGTGAGTAAACAGTATACATGTGTATGTACATATACGCGCACACATATATGCATGTTGTCATGTGTATGTACACACATATATGCATTTGTTAGTGTGTGGACACATGCATTTGTCATTTGTATGGACACTATGCATGTTCTCACGTATGTGGACACATGCATGCTCTTGTGTGTGTGGACACATGCATGCTCTCATGTGTGGACACACATGCATTCTCTCCTGTGGGCACACATGCATGTTCTCGTGTGTGGACACACATGTGGATGTCTGAAGTGGAATCACTCTCCACGCACACTGACCTGGAGCTTGCGTTCTGTCTGGCTGAGGTAGCAGCCTGACTTGGGCTTCCTTCTTTGCTGCCTTTTCACTCGGATCCCATGCAGGTCCCAGGGATCTGCGCTCCCATCCGCACACATTCACAGTGGGCACGTGCGTCCCTGAGCCATTTCTCCAGCCCTGGAACACGTTGCTCTTGAGTGACTCATCTTCTTTATTCTTCATGGACAGAAATGTGGTCGCGAACACTGACGCATAACATCCTCTCTCCACAGACGGTAGACAATTTGCCCAGCATGTTGTTAAAGAACCTAAGTGACAACGAAAGTGAAAATGTTGTAAGTTTTTTAACTGCTTGCCGTCTGTTCCTTCTGATACATATATATATTTTTTAATTATTTATGTGCTGCTTGGTTTGATAGAATTAGTCATGTTTTCCAAGCCGTGAAATTTTAATTCTTCCATTATGTTTCCTGAAGAATCTTAAAAAGAAGGTGCTTGAAAAGGAGACTTACATTCAAGAACTTTCATGCATGTTTCAGAACGAAAAGGTAAACATTTTGGGCACTTGACCTTCATTTCTATTTCTTTAATAGTGACTACATCTTCCCCTCTTTTCTTCCTGCTCACATCCTCAGAAATAAATACAAGCAAGTTGTTTTTTTGTTTTGTTTTGTTTTTGGTGATAATTTAGAATATTTCAATATTGAGTTGTTGAATCGAGTCAAATATAAAAATCTTATTTTTTTTAGTTTTAAGGAATTTTATGCTGTTTGAGGTTACTTGGTGCAGACCATACACAAATTGTACACTGTAAGACGGGGAGAATTTCTAGTCAGTGAAGCACTCGCCTGGTCTAGTAAGCCCCAGACTTGAACTCAATCCCCAGAGCCCCCAGAGAAGTGCTGGACTTGGTGGCACAGGTTTCTAATGGCGGCTCTGGGGAAGTGGAAGCAGAGGCCGAGACCGTTGTTCAGTCCAGCCTCACTGGGGACCTCCAGCCAGTGAAAGACACTGTCTCACAGGAGGTGGGTGACCGTCTTTGGGATGCCATCTGGGGTTCGCCTCTGTCTGTACATGCACGCCGTGGACACAGACACGCATACTCACCTGTGTGCTGTTCCCTTTGTATAACTAAAGCTTTGCCTAGGAGGACAGACGGAACGTTTTAAAGGAGGTAATTATCAGAAGGCATTGAATGAAATGTGGGGCAAGAGACGGCACCGCTCTAGTTTTACATGAAGTGCTTTAGTGGGGCTGCATGTTCTCCCTTTATTAGCTTTTCTGATTGTGTGTGACTATTAAAAGTGTAGGGAAGATACGGCATATAACAGTTTGTTTTTTCTTGTCTGTTACAGGAAAATGCTTTGAAAGCAAACCGTTTTTCTCAATCAGTGAAAGTTGTACATGACCGACTACAATTTCAAATTAATAAAAGGGAAGCGGAGAATGATAAGTTAAAAGAATACATAAAGGTCATAAATATTTTATAGTTTAATAAAATTAGTGATTTTATTTTAATTATAGGTCATTTCTTGGTCATGATAATAATTTAATTTTACTGTTTCTATAGGAAATATATATTGACTGTGAACATTGACCCTTTTAAAAATTTAAGTCCAAAAATCCCAATATGAAAAGGCTGCCTCTTGTAACAATCTAGGAAAAATGTATGGAGACTGCGCTACTTAAAAATGAATCTGTCTTGTAGTAGAGTTAATTTATGTTATCGTGAATAATTTTCTAAAATATGAAAATATAAAGAAGATTAAAAATAGCTTAATAACATAAAAGTTATTAACATGCTGGTATATGTTATGCTAGTCTTTTTTCTACATCTATATGGACTTTACATACATATTCTCATTCATATTTAATAGGCAGACAGAAAGCTTATTTTGTTACTAAACGTAACTGTTTTTGATATGTGGATCAGTAAATAATTCCCTTGTAGCAATGCACAAAAAAAGGTTAAGTGTTTTGGTTCTAAGTTGTAGTCACTCTGAGGTCGGAACCACATCCTTGCTTGTACCAAGGTGGGAGGCAGTGTTCCCAGCTCCCGAGAAGCATCCTGATCCCATCTGCTCTGCTGAGAACATCTGTCGCTCGCGCAGTCCCAGCACATAGCGCTGCCCACCACCGGGAGACCCTGCCGTAGACCCACACCTGGGTGTCTTACTTTTTCCCTTTAACGATAGAAAAGCTTTTACCTTTTCGGAGGACATTGAACGAGTCCCTTGAACCCCCTGCCTGTTCCCCTGAGCACCTTGCCCCTGCGTGCCTGTGTCTTTGTGTCTGCACGCTGGACTGTAGGGGGAATTTGGTATTGCTGGAGAGTCTCGGCAGGAGCGGGGCAGGTGCAGGCGGATGCTTGGGGCCAGCTTGTCAGCACCGCCACTGTTTATCTTACGCTTAATAATGCCCTCGAGTGTCAGTTGCAAAGGTGTTTAAAGTTTTTAAATTTAAAGGATGATGTTTTGAATTGTAAGTTTAGCAATTTTAAAAATATACTTGATAATTTGAAAAAAAAAAACCCATAATGCAAACATTTTGCTGTGAGGTTCTTTTATCTAAAACTTTGAGTTCAAAATCCTTTTCAAAAATGCTACTGTTAGAAATGATGAAACAAATGGCCCAGCA
The DNA here is from genome assembly GCA_023101885.1 of Typhlomys cinereus. Classification (NCBI taxonomy): domain Eukaryota; kingdom Metazoa; phylum Chordata; class Mammalia; order Rodentia; family Platacanthomyidae; genus Typhlomys; species Typhlomys cinereus. Next base: position 1,497,182 of record JALPQD010000017.1, read on the forward strand.
GGTCAGGCATCAGAATGATACTTGGCACCCCGAGCTTAATTCCAGTGCCCCACTGAAAGGTGGCCTCCTCTCTGTTTCTCTCCCCTGTCTTTTCTCCCCTTCCCCTCCCTCCCTGTCTCCCTCCCTGTCTCTCCTAGCTGCCTTTCTCTCTCCTTCTCTCCTTCTCCCTTTCTCCCTCTCGTTCTCACGCTCTTTCCCTTTCCCTCTTCCGCTCCATCCCTCTCTTTCTATTTCCTAAATAAATAAAAAGGAAATGATTAAAGAATTCTCTCTAGGCTACTCATTTTCACTTTCTTCTCGTGCACTTTGGAAATTTAAAGCAAAAGGCAATGAGTTGAGCCTTGAGTTCTTTGATTTTAGATCTAATACATTTTTATATTTAAGGGTAAAGGGAATGAGTCTTAATGGTTTGTTGTTTTTCAGTTCAGTGTGTGCTCTGTGTGTGTGTGTGTGTGTGTGTGTGTGTGTGTGTGTGTGTGTGTGTGTGTGATGTATTTGTGAGTGGATGCATGAAGGCATGCATATATATACGTATATATAGTGCATGTGTGTGAAGCCCCAGGTCTCTGTTGGGTGTCTTTCCTTGATCACTGTCCACCGTGTGCTAGAGCTGGGTTTGCACTGAACTTGCAGGTTACTGATTGACATGTCAGCGACAGCTCTTCCTTCATGCTGGTTTCGAGCTCGCCCTGCCCTGCTTGGCTTCCTGCGTGGACTCTGGGGTTCTGACGTACTCAGATCCTTTTGCTTGCAGGGCAGGGCAGGCACTTTATTGACCGAGCCATGAGCTCAAACCTCAAGTTCATGAAGTTACTTTTCTCCATCTTAATTCTTTGAGAACCAAAGATGCTTTGAGTCAGCTTTTCCTTCTAAATCTTCATAATGTAGCAACTAGAGTTAGGAGACAGAGAATAATTATCTGCACAGTAGGATGTATGTGTGTACATATTCTACTATTGAGTATTGTATTAGATGGTAGGGGTCTGCGGTCACTCCCTTGCAGTATTGCATTAGATGGTAGGGGTTGGTGGTAACTCTAAATATGTGCCCATTCAATTGGCAAATAACATAAAGGAATCATTTTGAAAATGTAAAATAATTTGATAATTTCAGTGGGGCTTAGTAAAATTAGTGAGAAAATTCAGTTGCAACTTTATTTTTTTCTTCACTTTTCATGTATAATTATCATTTAAGTGTACAAACTATTGGTAGCATCTTGGTGACACCTTGTGGCCTTTTAGGGCAATGACGGCTATTTGTTTTTATGTGAACTTTAGCTGCTCTTTTTTTCTTAACCAATTATTTATTACAGTGTTTCAAGGATTAGTTTTTTTTTTTTTGGTTAAGATTTAAAAATTATGACATTTATTTATCGTGTGTGTGTGTGTCTGTATATGTGTGTGTTTATGTGTGTGCGTGTCTGTGTCTGTGTGTTTGTATGTGTCTATGTGTGTTTGTGTGTTTATGTGTGTGTGTTTGTGTGTGTATGTCTGTGTGTGTATATGTGTGTTTGTGTGTATGTGTTTATATATGTGTGTTTATGTGTGTGTGTGTGTGTGTGTGTGTGTGTGCTGGGCACACGCGCAACCCAGAGTACATGGAGAATGGAGGGCAGCATGCGGCAGTCAGTTCTTTCCTTCTGCCACTTGACCCTGGGGATTGGCTTTGCTATTTCATTTTAAAATGAGTCCCTGCTGCGTAGTTTTCCTGATCAGAGATCAAATCACTAAACACTAAATCGCATTTCTCATCTTGCTAGATTAATGCTCTGCTTAGTATGTTGCCGAGAGCACGTCAAGGAACTGACTGTGGTGTCTGGTACTGTCCACTCAGTGGACAGAGCCCGTCCTCAGACGTCCTTTGTAGTATTGCATTAGATGGTAGGGGTCGGCAGTCACTCCCTTGCAGTATTGCATTAGATGGTAGGGGTCGGCGGTCACTCCCTTGCAGTATTGCATTAGGTGGTAGGGGTCGGCGGTCACTCCCTTGCAGTATTGCATTAGGTGGTAGGGGTTGGCGGTCACTCCCTTGCAGTATTGCATTAGGTGGTAGGGGTCGGCGGTCACTCCCTTGCAGTATTGCATTAGGTGGTAGGGTCGGCGGTCACTCCCTTGCAGTATTGCATTAGGTGGTAGGGGTCGGCGGTCACTCCCTTGCAGTATTGCATTAGGTGGTAGGGGTCGGCGGTCACTCCCTTGCAGTATTGCATTAGGTGGTAGGGGTCGGCGGTCACTCCCTTGCAGTATTGCATTAGGTGGTAGGGGTCGGCGGTCACTCCCTTGCAGTATTGCATTAGATGGTAGGGGTCTGCGGTCATTCCCTTGCAGTATTGCATTAGATGGTAGGGGTCGGAGGTCACTCCCTTGCAGTATTGCATTAGGTGGTAGGGGTCGGTATTGTATTAGGTGGTAGGGGTCGGCGGTCACTCCCTTGCAGTATTGCATTAGGTGGTAGGGGTCGGCGGTCACTCCCTTGCAGTATTGCATTAGGTGGTAGGGGTCGGCGGTCACTCCCTTGCAGTATTGCATTAGGTGGTAGGGGTCGGCGGTCACTCCCTTGCAGTATTGCATTAGGTGGTAGGGGTCGGTATTGCATTAGGTGGTAGGGGTCGGCGGTCACTCCCTTGCAGTATTGCATTAGGTGGTAGGGGTCGGCGGTCACTCCCTTGCAGTATTGCATTAGGTGGTAGGGGTCGGCGGTCACTCCCTTGCAGTATTGCATTAGGTGGTAGGGGTCGGCGGTCACTCCCTTGCAGTATTGCATTAGGTGGTAGGGGTCGGTATTGTATTAGGTGGTAGGGGTCGGCGGTCACTCCCTTGCAGTATTGCATTAGGTGGTAGGGGTCGGCGGTCACTCCCTTGCAGTATTGCATTAGGTGGTAGGGGTCGGCGGTCACTCCCTTGCAGTATTGCATTAGGTGGTAGGGGTCGGTATTGTATTAGGTGGTAGGGGTCGGCGGTCACTCCCTTGCAGTATTGCATTAGGTGGTAGGGGTCGGCGGTCACTCCCTTGCAGTATTGCATTAGGTGGTAGGGGTCGGCGGTCACTCCCTTGCAGTATTGCATTAGATGGTAGGGGTCGGCGGTCACTCCCTTGCAGTATTGCATTAGGTGGTAGGGGTCGGCGGTCACTCCCTTGCAGTATTGCATTAGTGGTAGGGGTCTGCGGTCTCCCTTGCAGTATTGCATTAGATGGTAGGGGTCGGAGGTCACTCCCTTGCAGTATTGCATTAGGTGGTAGGGGTCGGTATTGTATTAGGTGGTAGGGGTCGGCGGTCACTCCCTTGCAGTATTGCATTAGGTGGTAGGGGTCGGCGGTCACTCCCTTGCAGTATTGCATTAGGTGGTAGGGGTCTGCGGTCACTCCCTTGCAGTATTGCATTAGATGGTAGGGGTCTGGTGGTCACTCCCTTGCAGTATTGCATTAGATGGTAGGGGTCGGCAGTCACTTCTTTGCAGCTATTGCATTAGGTGGTAGGGGTCTGCGGTTACTCCCTTGCAGTATTGCATTAGATGGTAGGGGTCTGGTGGTCACTCACGTGCCCAAGTCTGTGTTTGGTCTTGCAGGTAGTTGTTTTATGAAATTACTACTAATTGGGTGAAGTATTTTCTTGTCTTCATGGTAAAGCCTTGTAGGATCAGATCAGGACATGCCTCCTATTTCTAATAGCTAAAGTTTGGTAAATAAGCCCATGTTTAATCTCATCTTTAGCCTTCAGACCTGTAGATCTCCGTCATGTCTCTCTTAAACTTTCCTCTTTCAAACCAAACTGGGGGGAACTAACATCTGGTGAGTTACCAGTTTCTTGAGAGCTCTGGCAACCTAATTCTTAGTGTTTTCAACTAGTGCCATGTGTCTTATTTCACGTTAAACCGAATGTCCTATTATAGGCATTTTATGAAAGTCGATATTTATACCACAGCTACTAATGTTAGTACATTCATCTTATGTGAGTTGAAATACTGAAATGTGGTCTTTCAGCTTATTACCAGGAAGCATTGGTGAAACCACCTTTTATCACGTTTGCTCTTTCATTGAAATTGTGAGTAGTTTCTGAAAAAGTTGGGAAATAATTTAATCCCTTGTGGTGTTTTTCAGAACCTGGAAACCCAGATAGTGAAGTGGACCTTCCAGTTGAAGACAGGCAGGCACGAGGCTGCGGCGGCGCGAGAGGCAGGCAAGCAGAAGGCTGCAGCGCTGCGAAAGGCCTCCAGAGTTTACAAGCAGAGGCTGGAGCATTTCACAGGGGACATCGAGCACCTTACGTCCCAAATTAAAGATCAGGTAGGGATTGATGCCAGATGCCTGAGTTAGTGGTTTTATTCTTATCAGTCACCTTTTATACAGTCAGCTGCCATTGATAGTATAGACTTTCATTTTGAAAAATTATACACAGTGTAAAATTTGGGCAGGTGAGATGGCTCTGAGTAAAAGCACTGGAGGTCTCTGGAATCCACATAAAGTTGAACAGAGAAAACCAGCTCCGCGAAGTTACCTCCAGCATCCACGTGCACACCTGGCGCACACGCGCCCCTCACAGTAAGTAAGAGAACAGATAAAATATGAACAATTTGAATTGTATCAGCATTTCTTCGAGACTGTTACTGAAAAGAAATGTTCAATAAACCCCCTTTCTTCCCCCTGCCGCATTCTGTGGCCAACTGAGGGCCAATCTTCTTTTCCTCTTGGACATTAGAGTGCACATTAGCATAGTAAAGGCCCTGAGAAGGCTTTCAGAAATGGAGTGAGATGAGGGTAGGAATTCCCACGCGTAACCACAAAACCTTCTTTAACCCACAAAGTAGCTCTTGGAAGTGGTTCTGAGAAAATATCAGTTTGGGAAATGCTGATTTATGTTATTAAACCATATGATTTTATTCAGTAATTCACTTCATTTACTCTCTGCAATGCATTTAAAACCATATGCTGACGTAAACAAAACATGTGAAAGATATCTTCGTGCATAATACAGAGTTGAACAAATAGAGTTAATGCTTTGTTGTTTTTGACAAATCATTATTTTCAACTTATTTGCCAACTATTAAAATATTTTTTTATTAAATGTCTCTCTAGTGTCCTACCTCTTAAGAACTTACAGCTTATAGAAATCTCTACTAAGAAGCTGTTAAAAATGAAAACAGACTTGTATAAAAGCTCATGCAAGCAGAACAACTTAATATTTCATATGCTGAATATTACCATCTTAAGGCCCTAATAGCTAACTTACATTCAAAGGAATTTAGCTAGATAAAAGAGTCGGAGACTTGCTGGGGAGTCTGCAAGTTGTAACCAAGTTCAATACCTGCGGTTACCTGCGGTTACTTTTGCGTGGTAACCCACAGCACTGACGTCCTTGGGTTTTCCTGTGGCGTCAGCAGAGCTCCGTGTGGAGGTGGAAAGGCTCCACACCGTCGACCTTGTGACCTTATGTCCGGCACTCACCTGGCGTCCGCTGTGTTACCCGTGAGCTCCTGGTCTATACTGTTTGAGCTACTAGGAGGGAAGCCCGGGAAGCGGGGAGATGGGAGCTGGGGGACTCACTTCCCATGCTCCCTTTTCACCCCCCCATTCTCCCAGGGTGGTGTTGAGCTGCCATTCTTCCCTGTTCACCATCCCAGGCTCCTCTGAAGGTCTGGTTCTAGTCGGAACGGTTTCAGCAGTGGGAGAAAGGTGCTGGGAGTGTGCGTTGTGTCTTTTAGTGAGGACAAGTCAAGAAGAAAGGAGACTTTGCATGTTCGGGGCGGTGCTCAGAGCAAGATGCTCTCCCCCTGTGATTCTAACACTGAAGAGTTTTCCAGGTTCCTTCTTTGAAAATTGAGTAGATCCTAACTTTGCATCTGTAGTTTAGTTGGCCCATTCTTTTTTTTTTTAAGCAAAGAGAAATAAAGGTAGGCACTTAAAAATGTCCCTATAGGAAGGCGGCTTCATTATCATTGAGAATATGACACAACTTGCAAGCTTTTCTCCATGTGACTCATAGAACTTCACATCTGTAGTTTAGATGGGCCATTGTTTTAAAAAGCAAAAAGATTGGCCACCTTAAATAAGAAGGGCCTTCATCATTGACTGCTTCCATGTATTATATTATTATTATATTATATATAGGAAATGTATAAATTTCTAGTAAAACTTACAAAATTCTTACTTTATATTTATTTTTTAATTTATATAATTGTGATGTATATCTTAAAAATCTCATTTTATAATGTCTGTTATACTCTTTTTTATTGCATAATTCAATGTGAAAATAAGATACTAGTCTTTCATAATATTTCAAAAATGTTTCTGTAAAAAAAATCTTGCACATAGAAGATATTTGATAGATTTTTTTCAATGAATGAATAAATGAGGGAAAGTGTAGATGGACGTACCCGGAACAATATACAGTAAGACACTGTATTTGTCTTTTACCATTTCCAGGTTTTTTGATTTGCAGTTAACAGGCTCTGCCGTACTCCATCCAGCGAAGGTGTTTCCTGTAGAATGTAAAGCTACTACCTTTGCTCTGGCTCTGGGATGGATCTTCAGAGCCTTTTGATAGTTGTTGGAGAATGCGCTGTATTCTGGACACTGTTCAAGCCTTAGATTCACAGCAGTGACCCAAACAGGCAGAACTCCTTCTTCATGGAGCGCACATTCAGACTGGCTGGGCTCCTAATGCCACTTTCTTTGCTGATATTGCTAGTGTTTGAGGCTGGCTGTATGAGCTCAAGAGAGATTACCAAAGCTGCATTCTTAAGTACTCTGGTTGCGTGGCACGGATGTTCTCCTCTTGTGCACACGTGGTCGTGTGAAGAATGCATGAAGAATGCAATATGAAAAGAGGGAAAGTTCAGTAAATAGGACATCATCACCATTAATTGTAGAATATTATTTAAAAATAAGCACATTAGCATCCTTTACCATGCTAAGTTTGAACTATACCATGTGCATAAAATTACAGTAATGCACATCTTTTATTAGTTTACTTTAAAACTCTGCAATATTCAAAGTCGTACACTAATTTTTTGCTATGCTAGAAGTTTCGTATTTTCCTGGAAGGATGCTTTCTTATTTATAATATATCTGTGTTGAGGGACATTTAAAAAAACAAACATTTTTGCCTTACAAGATGAGTACTCTTCATATTCTTCAGGAGGCCAAGTTGTCTGAAACGGTTTCTGCTTCCAATGCCTGGAAAAGTCATTACGAGAAAATCGTAATAGAAAAAACTGAGTTGGAAGTTCAGATCGAAACAACGAAAAAGTAAGCAAGAATTTAGGATCTTTATATGGTGTAGTAAGAAGTAATTTTAGTTGTTCAATGGTTTATACCTTTGTACTTCTGGGTTTTGTGTGGTAAAGGTGCACTTTGTCATTCTGCAAACTTTTCCTATACTACAATGAGCAGTAATAAGAGTGATTACTGGTTAAAAACATATCGACTCCCATTGTCAAAAGTCCAACTTATCAATTAATATTCTTATTTGAGTATGTATCACCTAACATTTGTCAAAAAGTTGATACTTTAAGTATTTTTTTCAGTTAACATGTCAATAGCAGTTTATGATACATAAATGCTTTGACTCTTAGCAACTAGTGTTCTATGATTTAAATGATTTCAATGCATAACATAAAAATCAATGAGTAAATTATCTCTGTTTTGTGCTCTGAATTACTGCTATGGCAGCAATAATAAACCTTCATGTTTGATTTTGAATGTTTTATTTTCTGTACATGCTGTCAGAGTTCATCATTATAAAGTGCTAGCATGCAATTTGCTTCTAAAGATCAGGCATTATTACTTGGCTTGATCCTTTCTTCAGATTAACTGTATTTGTGTATACCTGTGTGTAACCAAGCGAGACGGCACACCATGCGTGCGTGCTGTGTGTAACTGACTGAGACGGCACACCGTGCGTGCGTGCTGCGTGTAAGTGAATGAGACGGCACACCGTGCGTGCGTGCTGCGTGTAAGTGAATGAGACGGCACACCGTGCGTGCGTGCTGCGTGTAACTGACTGAGACGGCACACCGTGCGTGCTGCGTGTAACTGACTGAGACGGCACACCGTGCGTGCGTGCTGCGTGTAACTGAATGAGACGGCACACCATGCGTGCGTGCTGCGTGTAACTGAATGAGACGGCACACCATGCGTGCGTGCTGTGTGTAACTGACTGAGACGGCACACCCTGCCTCCTGTGTGTAACTGAATGAGACGGCACACCGTGCGTGCGTGCTGTGTGTAACTCGGTGAGACGGCACACCATGCGTGCGTGCTGTGTGTAACTGAATGAGACGGCACACCATGCGTGTGTGCTGTGTGTAACTGACTGAGACGGCATACCATGTGTCATAGTTAAGCACAGGTGTCAATTTGACTCTTGAGGGTTACCGCTCTGGGCACAGTTGTAGAGAGTTGATGGTTGAGTTAAGCCCAGAGCAAACCTGAAGGAGATTGTCTGGCTGCTGGGGAAGACCCAGCCCATTATGGGTGGGATTAGGCCCTGGATAAATCACAGAGAGCTGGTTGAGAGAGTTGGCATCCTTCTGTATACTTGGCCAGACATGCTGGTCTGGCAAGTAAGGATTGTCCATCTCTCAGCTGTTTTGGTGGCCAGTTCCCTCAGCCCTGGTGATGGTGCATGCTCTCCTGTCAAGCTGGACTAAGAACTGTAACCAGACTGTCGTAGGAAAGTAAACTCCTTGTTCCCTTAAGCTGTGTTCTGGTCATTTATCAGCAACCATGCAGGCGGACTGCAACACCATGCGTGTGTGCTGTGTGTAACTGACTGAGACGGCACACCATGCATGCGTGCTGTGTGTAACTGAATGAGACGGCACACCATGCGTGCATGCTGTGTGTAACTGAATGAGACGGCACACCATGCGTGCGTGTTGTGTGTAACTGAATGAGACGGCACACCAGGTGTGCCTCCTGTGTGTAACTGAATGAGACGGCACACCATGCGTGTGTGCTGTGTGTAACTGGATGAGACAGCACACCAGGTGTGCCTCCTGTGTGTAACTGAATGAGACGGCACACCATGCGTGCATGCTGTGTGTAACTCGGTGAGACGGCACACCATGCGTGCGTGCTGTATGTAACTCGGTGAGATGGCACACCATGCGTGCGTGCTGTGTGTAACTGAATGAGACGGCACACCATGCGTGTGTGCTGTGTGTAACTGACTGAGACGGCACACCATGCGTGCGTGCTGTGTGTAAGTGAATGAGACGGCACACCATGCGTGTGTGCTGTGTGTAACTGAGACGGCACACCATGCGTGCCTCCTGTGTGTAACTGAATGAGACGGCACACTATGCGTGTGTGCTGTGTGTAACTGGATGAGACAGCACACCAGGTGTGCCTCCTGTGTGTAACTGAATGAGACGGCACACCATGCGTGCGTGCTGTGTGTAAGTGACTGAGACGGCACACCATGCGTGTGTGCTGTGTGTAACTGAGACGGCACACCATGCGTGCCTCCTGTGTGTAACTGAATGAGACGGCACACCATGCGTGTGTGCTGTGTGTAACTGGATGAGACAGCACACCAGGTGTGCCTCCTGTGTGTAACTGAATGAGACAGCACACCATGTGTGCATGCTGTGTGCCTCCTGTGTGTAACTGAATGAGACGGCACACCATGCGTGCATGCTGTGTGTAACTCTGTGAGACAGCACACCATGCGTGCGTGCTGTGTGTAAGTGACTGAGACGGTACACCATGCGTGCGTGCTGTATGTAACTCGGTGAGACGGCACACCATGCATGCGTGCTGTGTGTAACTGAATGAGATGGTACACCATGCGTGTGTGCTGTGTGTAACTGAATGAGACGGCACACCATGCGTGTGTGCTATGTGTAACTGACTGAGACGGCACACCATGCGTGCCTCCTGTGTGTAACTGAATGAGACGGCACACCGTGCGTGCGTGCTGTGTGTAACTGAATGAGACGGCACACCGTGCGTGCGTGCTGTGTGTAACTGACTGAGACGGCACACCGTGCGTGCGTGCTGTGTGTAACTGACTGAGACGGCACACCGTGCGTGCGTGCTGTGTGTAACTGACTGAGACGGCACACCAGGTGTGCCTCCTGTGTGTAACTGACTGAGACGGCACACCATGCGTGCGTCCTGTGTGTAACTGAATGAGACGGCACACCCTGCGTGCATGCTGTGTGTAACTGAATGAGACGGCACACCATGCGTGCGTGCTGTGTGTAACTCGGTGAGACAGCACACCATGTGTTATGGTGCCTGGTCCCTTCAGTGTGGAGCAGTGGAGATTGTTCTGTCTCTTTGACATCGTTCTTGTGCCTAATCTTGTTGCTCTGATCGGTAGCCTTGGTGCCTCTTGTTGGTTCTGTGAGTTCCATCACCATTTGTAAGAACATTATATAGAATAATTACGGAAACACTTAAGATGTATTAAGTAAAAATTTCTATGCTTTCATTTACTTCATAAAGGCAAATCACTAATCTTTCGGAAGATTTGAAGAAAGTGGAAGCCAATGGGAAAAATTCATGTGAAGAAATTCTTACAAAACTACATGCCCTTGAATATGAAAGTGAAACTCTGAATCTTGAGAATATAAAATTAAAGGTAGTGTGTTTGTGTGTGTGTGTGTGCACGTGCATGCGTGCACTCATGTGCATGCGCGTCTGCATTTTCTTATGTCAGTCCGGTCAGCTGAGTAACAGTAGCTTGGAGTAGCATGTTCAAGTAATACACTGTATTATATTGGTCTTTTATGTTTCTTGTGACATAGTATTTTTAAATAGATAACTTACAAATCTGTCAAATTTCTCTTGTGTATATGTATATATCCACACATACTTCTTTTTACACATTCATAAAGTTTGAATTTAATAGTTATCTATACAGAGACTTGTTTAAATTTTATTTAGCAGTCTAAAATTAAGCTTATGAAGCTGAACAACACTGTCTTTGTCTCAGCTTTTAAAAAATATATTTATCATCTAATTTTTGCAGTTAAATGAATCATCCAAAATGACATTAAGTCAATAAAACTATTTCTAGGTGTCATGGTTACCATAGAATACAACTTCAGGCCTGGTCTGTTTGAAACCAGAAAGTATGTTCTTGGCTGCTTCATAACCAGAAAGAATTTTCCAAATGAGTCAGGTCCAAGGGGTGATTGGTTTGTGTGTATCCCAGAAGAGATGGGAAGGAGGTTTTTAGACTTTCTGAGAAAAAGAAGCTGAGTTCTCAGTCAGCCAGAGATGCACGTGACGGATGAGACCTCACTAAAGATGAGGGTGCTTGTTCAGTTACGCAGCATGGCTGCTGGGGGCAGAAAGGACTCGTTCGAGCTGTGCAGTCTAGTTTATGGGTAAGGAAAAAGAAGAACACGTCAGCATAGTATCATAAACATAAAATACATGTTAAAGAAATTTGCACAATAATTATTGTTTTTTATGTTTGTAAAGTTTATGTTGTCCTTGTATTTAGGATTACTTAAAAGATGTACATTTAGGGGCTGGAGAGGTGGCTCAGGGGTTAAGCCTCCGCCTTACAGGCGGAAGGTCCTGAGTTCGGATCCCAGATCCCACGTATAGACGCCAGGGCGGAAGCGGGGGCGGCCTGCGCTTCTGGTCCTGGTAGGGCGGAGCCTGTGAATCCCGGGGCAGAAGGAGGTGGAGGTGTCCATGGTGGTTCGCGAGTTTGTCCGTGGTTCTACACACACATACACGCACACAGACACACACACACACACACACACACACACGTGCGTGAGCACAGTTGAATAAATAATAATAATTTTAAAAAAAGATGTACATTTACTTTATTTATTGAGATGGATCTATTGTAATTTGCTTGTCACTTCAGAGAAAGAACTGTATCTTAAAGGGGAAGTCCCAAAACTTTATTGTATTTTTAAAGAGTAAGGTATTTCTCCTTTTCTCTGCATTAGAAATGTGCTTATTTCCTTTTCTTGAATTATATAATTGCTGACTATTTAGAATTATGTGAACATTGCAGTGGACTACTTTTTTTAATTGTTTTTTAACGAGAAAAATATGAAAGACTTAAACATTATCACCAAAGAAAGCTATCTTTTAACAAAATGATGGTATTCTAGTTTTCCATTTTGTAATTGTTATTTTCAGAGTCTTATTCTCAGAAAAAAAATTTGAGATACATATAAATCTCTTCCATTTTTTTTTTTTCTAAACCTTTCTTTCTGTATATTTCTAAAACAAATGTCCAAGAGGTTTTTTTTCCATTGTAGATTCTGACATATTCCCAGGGCCCAGCTCTTCTCTATGTACCGACCTGTGTGGGCGATGCAGTGTTGCTGGTCAGTGCAGCGTGGAGTAGAGGACGTCCATGTGTGCAGTGCTGGTCAGTGCAGTGTGGAGTAGAGGACGTCCATGTGTGTGTGCAGTGCTGGTCAGTGCAGCGTGGAGTAGAGGACGTCCATGTGTGCAGTGCTGGTCAGTGCAGTGTGCAGTAGAGGACGTCCATGTGTGCAGTGCTGGTCAGTGCAGTGTGGAGTAGAGGACGTCCATGTGTGTGTGCAGTGCTGGTCAGTGCAGTGTGGAGTAGAGGACGTCCATGTGTGCAGTGCTGGTCAGTGCAGTGTGGAGTAGAGGACGTCCATGTGTGCAGTGCTGGTCAGTGCAGTGTGGAGTAGAGGACGTCCATGTGTGCAGTGCTGGTCAGTGCAGTGTGGAGTAGAGGACGTCCATGTGTGCAGTGCTGGTCAGTGCAGTGTGGAGTAGAGGACGTCCATGTGTGTGTGCAGTGCTGGTCAGTGCAGTGTGGAGTAGAGGACGTCCATGTGTGTGTGCAGTGCTGGTCAGTGCAGTGTGGAGTAGAGGACGTCCATGTGTGCAGTGCTGGTCAGTGCAGTGTGCAGTGCTGCTGGTCAGTGCAGTGTGGAGTAGAGGACGTCCATGTGTGCAGTGCTGCTGGTCAGTGCAGTGTGCAGTAGAGGACGTCCATGTGTGTGTGCAGTGCTGGTCAGTGCAGTGTGCAGTAGAGGACATCTGTGTGTGTGCGGTGCTGGTCCACACTGCAGTGTGGATGTCCTCTACTCCACACTGCACTGACCAGCACTGCACACATGGACGTCCTCTACTCCACGCTGCACTGACCAGCAACACTGCATCGCCCACACAGGTCGGTACATAGAGAAGAGCTGGGCCCTGGGAATATGTCAGAATCTACAATGGAAAAAAAACCTCTTGGACATTTGTTTTAGAAATATACAGAAAGAAAGGTTTAGAAAAAAAATGGAAGAGATTTATATGTACTATGACAAGGGTGCCAGTTCTGTTTCCCTCCCTTCATCTTTCCTCAGCACTTTGCTCCCTCGTTCCTCTCTGTCACCAGTGCTGACTGGTTCTGCAACCGAAGTCTCTCCTGATGGCTTCATCTTGAACATTCACAGCAGTGATGAGCTTTTTTCTTTCACAACACAGACCGTGTTTGCAGTTTATTTTCCAGGTTTAATTCCTCGGAGACCACCTAATACCTGTGTGCTGGGCTCTCTGCTTGTATCTGACCTTTTTTTCTGGGCTTCTGATGATGTTTGTGTTGCTGAGAGCCCGCTTTCCCCAGATGTCTTCTGCTGGAGACCCTCTGTTCCAGGGTTGGCTCGTGTGCAGACACCCTCCTGAAACTCCTGTGGCTGCTTGTCTGCCCTGCTGCCTCCCGGATGCTGGGTGCCTCTCTCGTCGTGCCTCAGTGTTCCGAATTATCTTCTAAGTAGCCTCTCCGTAAAAAGAAAGAAATGCCTGACCTTGACCTCTGACCTGCACAGTCACTCTCACTGTTTTCTGTCTCTTTCTCTCTGACTCCAAAGGATTGAATCTCCCATCCTGCCCCAGGGACAGGCGCCAACCCCAGCAGCTTCCACGTCTTGAGTGTCCACTCTGATGAGCAGTTGACCAGGGCTGGGAGCCTGACCGGCCTCAGTCCTGTGCTCCCTTATGTAGACCTGTGTGGGAGCCAGACGTGTCCCTGTTGGTTGGATTTGTTTATATAAACAAGGCATCGAGTAAGGGTTAATCAGAGGGACACTCGGCACAGTTCCACCCGAGACTCCTTCCGCCTCCCCCACCCCACAGTGCAGCAGAACCTAGCATGGTGGGGGTAGGGGGCACTCTTTAGGTTACTCCCCTTTGTACCACTTCTGTCTGGATGGATTTTTTGCATTTCTTTAGGTTCAGGAGCAAAGGTTTGTAGATGACAGTGTTGTGTGCAGTATCAAATATGGGCGCAGCTGCAGGCGTGCCCAATGCTGCTCCTTCCCAAGGCTCCTCCGTGAGGATGAATCTCTTCTTGTGCCCAAGGCACCCTGGGAGGTTTTAAGTGTGCATTCACAAATGGCACATTCATAAATGTGTACTGTCTGCATGTGATTAGGTATATTTGTGTATTTATATCATTCACCAAATTAGTTTACAATTGCCAAATTAAGCCCATCTCTTAAAGATGAGGGTTACTGCTACTGTCTCCTTTCAAAAGACGTGTTTTTCAAAGCCTGTCTCTACATGATAAAATGGCTGGGTACCATCAAGGAAAGGTGAAGGTTGTAGATATGAGATAAATTGTTGTTAAGAAAAATTCCTTTAGATGAGAAAGAGCTCGGTAAAGTAAACCTTGTCCCAAAATGAAAATGGATGGAAATGAACTTGGAAGGTTTAAAGTATGTTGTAGAAAGACTGTGATGGCTGTAAGAAACATACTTGTTTGGCTTTATATTTTAGGAAGAATTCAAGTGTTTATTTGAAAAATAACTGTGCATACTATTTCATACACTGAGCTCTAATGTATCTTGGTTAGATGAAGATTCGGCTTTGCCCACAAGACTTAATAAAGTCCTAATTCCTAATGGGTCTAATTGCTTGCTTTCTGGGGCAGTACAATATTCTTAGAAAGTGTTAATACAATGCTGTCGATTATAACTAATGTCATGTTGCCTGGAAGGCTTACATTGCCTTATCTGGGAAGAGGAAATATTCTTGTTTATGCTTACTTTCTTAATTTATGTCTTCCTAGAAGGATATTTAATTAATTATAAATATATATGATTTTATTATAATCTGTTAAAATATTTAATTCATTTGATACTTCTCATTTAATGCTTCTTTAATATGGGGTTGAAGCAAGGAGTGTAACTATTACTTCTCAATAGTCTACTTTCAGCATTTATTTACTGGCCTATGTCATACCTATTGATTTAGAAATTCAACTTTTGTCATATACTTAACATTGTTCTTTTCTTATTCTAATGTTTTATGTGTTCTTGTTAGTATCTTAATAACAGTATTAAATTTTATCAATAACTATTACATTTAATTAAGATTTAATGATTTAGATTCTTTATATATTTTAATATAGAATAAGCACTAATAGTTTCCACTTACCCTCTCAAAATGGTTATTCTCCTGTGTGCATGTATATGTGTATGTGTGTGTTTGTATATGTATGTGTATGTGTATATGTGTGTTTGTGTGTATGTGTGTATATGTGTGTATGTGTTTGTATATGTATGTGTGTGTTTGTGTGTGTTTGTATATGTGAATGTGTGTTTGTGTATGTTTGTGTGTATTTGTGTGTACATGTGTGCATATGTGTATGTGTGTGTTTGTGTGCATGTGTTCACAAGTGTGTGTTTGTGTGTCTGTGTGTGTACGTGTGTTTGTATATGTATGTGTGTGTATTTGTGTGTGTACATGTGTGCATATGTGTATGTGTGTGTATGTGTGCACAAGTATGTGTGTATGTGTGCACAAGTCGTGTGTGTATGTGTGTGTGTTTGTGTGCATGTGTGCACAAGTTGTGTGTGTGTGTGTGTGTGTGTGTGTGTGTGTGTGTGTGTGTGTGTTGAGTAGTGTTGGTTGGCTAGGAGCTTGGCAGGGACCCTCCTGCCTCTGTCTCCTGAGCACTGGCACTGCAGGGATAAGCCAGAACGCACAGCCTCCATATGCGTATTAAGTTTGTTTTTCTTATGTCCCTTCTAGTTGTGATATTTCAGTTTAAAATTCTGGTGTTAAGTTAATGTAGAAAACTGACAGGCCAACTCAAATTCTTCCTATCCCAGAACATGGCTTATTTTTCCATTTTTTAAATTTGTCAATAAATATTAAAAGTTAAAAAATTTATATCTATGTAAGCTTTACTTTTTGTTCATAAGTATAGTCATTACCTTTCAGAATTTCCAGATTTTAGGTTATAATTATGTATCATTGCTGAGGGAAATAAAAATTATAACCATGAAATTAAAAAGCCTAATGTAGGGTGGGGCAGCCAAGAGCCTACAAAAGACAGGACTGTCTGTCTGCTCCCTTCCCTTGGTCCACTAGGAGCCAGATGGTCAGAGGTCTGCAGCTGCAAGATAAGAAATAATGATGGAATGTCAGGAACTGCCAGGAGAGGCTGAAGCCTGGGTCCAGATGCCTGTCACTAAAAATCGTGTGAAGATTTCAGAGATTACCTCTGCAGTTCTGTTCCTATG
The DNA here is from genome assembly GCA_023101885.1 of Typhlomys cinereus. Classification (NCBI taxonomy): domain Eukaryota; kingdom Metazoa; phylum Chordata; class Mammalia; order Rodentia; family Platacanthomyidae; genus Typhlomys; species Typhlomys cinereus. The sequence goes on from JALPQD010000017.1 coordinate 1,513,657, forward strand.
TGTCAGTGAATATATAAACTCACTGTACCCTAAGAAATGTGCCAGCGTGCTTTGGAGAAATGATTTGCACTTCACTTCACTAACCCAAGTAAACTTCCTCACTTTTACCTTTGCGAAAAAGTGGTTTGGTCTGTCATTCTGGGCAAGAGGCATGTGCCTCCATATTGGGGTTCCTGTACCCCAACACCATCACAGTAATTTTTTTAGCTGCTGATAAGTGAGTTATAAGTTTGTAATTCTGTCACAGATTATAGTGCTCCAATGACTTGCAAAATCTATATTTCTGTCTAGACTACACTGGATGCTTTGAAGGATGAAGTTGTTTCTGTTGAAAATGAACTTTTAGAATTACAAGAAGTAGAAAAAAGACAGAAAACCCTCGTTGAAACATATAAAACTCAGGTGATTCCTACCTATTTTAATATTTCTTAAAATATATAGCTAATTTAAAGTGCTGTATTTGTAATTTAAGTTGAAGAACTGAAGAAATGGGACATTTTATTTTCTGACATGATACGTTCCAAACATTTCTTAATGTTCCAGATACTTTTAAAAGAGTTGTCACCCGGCGCGTCGTTAAATAAAACCTCATGCTATTGCAGCGAAAAAAAAAAAAAAAAAAGATAGTTTTGCTAATTTTTGATGCTAACACTGATTGTGAATACGTTGGTTTTTTTAAAGATTTAAACTTAATTGCATAGGTATAATGTGAACCTTAAGTATAATTTTGTTTGCATTTGTCATCTATATATCTAGTATATTTAATGGTAATTACTTGGAACAATGCTGTCGTCTAGATTCATTAGAATCCAATCTACTCGCCCAAACACCTAGCACAGAGGTGAGGTGAGGGGAATGGGCCCAGTCGGTGGAGGACTTGCTGCATTGGCACGGGACCTGAGTTCAGATCTCCAGTTCCTGTGGTGTCTGGGGAGGCGGAGACAAGCGGGTCCCGGGAGCTTACTAACCGCCAGTCTACTGAATCCCCAGCTCCCAGCTCAGTGAGAGGCTCAGGAAGGAAGGTGGAGAGTGATGAAAGACAAGCTGATACACGCCTCTGACTTTCATGCTCACGTGCAACACAGTACAGACACAAACATACCACACGCACAGAAGAACATGCGAAAGTATATCTGAAATAGATATCCAATGGTAATTTATAGACAAACTATGTTTTAGAAATGCGGTATTGAGAAAAAGAAGAAAAGATGGAATTTATGTAGACCATTGCATGGTGGGAAGCGAGCTGTCATTGGAGAGCTGTATGTTATTGGAAGAGAATGCCAATTAGTTGGAGGTTTTGGGTTCAGTCCCTGTTCCTATGAGAGGAAGGAGCGGGGAATGGCAAAGAGAAAGAAAAAAAAAAAAAGAAGTCTCAAGAGAACAGAAAAGGAAAAAAGAAGGAAAAGGAAGCAGTGGTAAAAGCCTATGGTGGGTGCAATGCAGACAGTAGAAGGATGGATTCGGTGGGAAGACGAAAAGGAGATACCAGCTGACATTGCAGTGAGGAGCTGAATGGTCTGCAGAGATGTGGGGCTGCTCCTGAGATTGTCGCCTGTTTCTTTTACTTGGTTGCTCAGATTCAGTAAGGATGCTCTGGGTCACTTTGCCCTCTGGCTGCTGGGCAGTATAGAAAGTTCTAGCTTATTTTTTTAGTAGATTTTCATTTGGTGGGAAGAATATTGGAATCAGAGCTGGTGTGGACCAGAGGCTGATTTCTTAAAGTGGCATTTATTTACCACAAGTAAAGATGCTGTACCCCGAGAGCACACGTGGGGGGTCTGTGGTAGTGACGGCAGACGTTGCCTTGGAGGACAGTGGATTGGAGCCGAGTCCTGAGAGATTCCCCGAGTCACAGGGGCCACTTGGGCGACCCCAGGGAGTGTTGGTAGGAGGGTGAGGACTATCGAAAACCCAAATACAAAATCAAATATGTAAAGTAGATATTTTAGCTTTTACTTCATGCTGCATTCCTAAAAATGAAATAAATCATTGTGATTTAATTATATATATATATATATATTTTTTTTTTAGATACAAAAGTTACAAGATACAGCTGAAATGGTAAAAAACAGATGTAAAAATTTGCTACATGAAAATAACCTACTAACAGAAAAGAAAAGTAAAAAGCTAGAGAAGGTAAGTTTGAAACTGAAGTACAAAAATAATATTTTATAATAAATATTTTTACTTTATATGCATAAAATATATTTTTATATAAAATATATATTTTACTTAATGTCATCCTACATTTTCTTTTATTTTAGCCATTTTCTGGAGTTTGTATCCTAGAAATGAGCTGTTCTTAACATTTATACATGATCTTAGCCAAAAGGCCGAGAAAAGATATTCTTAATATTTATCGCGTTCTCTACCCCCTGCTTTTGATGATGTCATGTTTCTTTTGAAATCTTGTTTATGTGATTTTCTTTTCACTTTTTTCTTAGAAATTGAGAAATGGAATAAATGTTTGACTTTTCTCATACAGAAGATTTAAGCTAAAAAGACAGATTTTTTTTTTCTTATTACTGAGATACATTAGCAGTAAAATACAAAGAACCTCACCTCTTCTTCTGGCTTTAAACCTTTTGCGTCTAAAACCTTGCCAGGCACTCTGTGGTGAGCGCCTTTCTGGGGAGAGGCACCCCAGAGCCCCATGGTTCTCTCTGCTGTCCTGCAGAGCGAGGGGCGGCCAGCGCTGGCAGGCAGGTGATGGTGTTTTTGTGACTGTTTTGAAGTTTCCAAATGAGCCGGCGTTTGCTCTTGGACCAGGCATTGTTTTGGTTAGGAAGCAGGGAAAGTCGTCAGCTGCTGGCGCGTGGCTGGAGGTCATGGGGTCACTGCCACTGGATGGCTTTGCCGTCTCTGGACAGGCTTGAGCCAGCACCATCCAGAGGAGGTCGGCGCCGGCCCTTCAGCGAGCACCTCACTACTTTCCATAAGCTATTTTTAGCAGACCAGCGAGGACACCATTTTATGTCTTTTGGTGAGTTTCCCATGAGATATTCCCATGCAGTGTCTTTGCTTCAGCAAGGCGGTGCTGTAAGCTGAGACCGATTCAAAAGCCTGTCCAAGAGGCAGAGAGGACAGGAGCCTGGGCTTTGTAGCTGCTGTGGCTTTCCAATAGCTTCTGGTTGCACAACAAGAAAAAACATTTAATGAAATTCTTTGGTTTTATTTTTCCACCGCTTGTTTCTCCTGACTTACTCATGGGCTCTTAGCTATTTGGGGGACACAGAGGTATGCTTTGTTCTGGTTTGATCTTTTCAAGACTGCCAGATGTTACCCAGAAACTATGGGAAACTCCTGACTCTTTTTCTTCCTCCTTGGGAACATCCTAAATATCACATTCTAGCTTTTTTTTTTTAATTTACAAGTAGCAACGCACCATTTCTTGTGGTTGCTTCATGTCAGACGCCCACAGCATGTTGCAGTAAGGAGGTGCCTGACATGGGGCAGTCACTGCAGATAGAACTAGAGAGATCTGCTTGTCACACAGTGACCAGATGCAGCCAAGTGAGGTGATGGTGTGACCTGTGTAGAAACTGCACAGCAAATCCCACTGATTTGGGTCAAGACGAGCAAAGGAGAGCTGCTGCTCTGATTTACTTAAAATATCGAGTTACAAGTAATGAAGTTATAAAATCAAGCAAGTAAGGTGACGAGCTCATGGCAGACAGAGGAAACTACTGTTCCAAATTTCTTTTTTTTTTAACTTTTATTTATTTTGTGCATGCGTGTGTGTGCATGCGTGTGTGTGTGTGTGTGTGTGTATCAGAGGACACTATGTGTCCCTATGAAGGGCCAAGAATGACTTGGGGAATGAGCCTGGATTGCTTTTACCTCCTTTTTGCTTCGCTCTGGAATCTCCCAGGTTCCGCCCACCAGGGTTAAAAGTGCAGACGACCACTTTCTGCCTGGCATTTTTATGTGGACCTGGGATCCGTAATCAATACCTTCTGCTTTCAAGGCAGAATCTTAACCCCCGAGCAATCTCTCCTGCTTGCATATAATGTCCCACATAGTCTAGGTATCCGCCCCGTGGGGAATACTGCCATATTTACTTGCTGGCAGCTTTTTGAAAGCTAATTGATAAGGACGAACACACTTGTTAGTTAATTGGTCTTAAGTAGCAGAATCTACATGAATAATCATATTTATGGTTTAAGCATTGTTAGAAGCCATCGTGCTTAAAACTTTTATTTATCACTAGCATATCTAGCGTGTAATAAGACGGCCAGAGTGCTTCTGCTGACTGTGACCTTGCGCTTGTTTCCCCAATGCCGCCCCTCAGATAAGAGGCCAGGTGGAGTCTCAGGTGAAGAAGGTAGAGGAGGCCCGCCGGTCCCTGACTTCAGCAGAACAGAGGCTCCGGGCGTGTCAGGAGCGGCTGCAGCACTGCCGGCAGACGTGTGCGGAGCAGGCGCGCACCGTTAGGGAGCTTCAGGGCCAGGTGTGGTGGGCATCGAGGCCATCCTGCTGGTCCCGCTACATCCTTGAGGACGCCTCGTTCTCGGCACCAGCCGCATGTCTTTGCAGGCTGTTCTCTTAGTGTGTCATGGTGACAACGTGGGACCTGAAGTCACGAAGTCAGGTTCTTCCTGCACATCTGTCTGCAGGCACTGGAGGACACAGCGTAGAAGTGTAATGAGAGAAGCTCAACCCACTTGCACGTGCTTCTCAGTGTCAGGGAGAAGCAAGTCACTATAACTTAGCATACAGAAGTCAGAATGTTTCAATTAATGTGTTGTAGTGAGCTTACTGGGCTTATTTAAGTCTTGCTCTCACTGATTAACAGCCTCACCAGCGTAGGGCCATGTGGATCTGGCTAAATACCACATAGTTACTTGCTAGTTTATTGCCTACTGGGTACATAATTTAGAGCTACTTAAATTTTTTTTCCAAGAAGAATGTCCAAGGATGGTATTCAGTCTTTTTCTTTCTCTCATGAAACTTTTAGGAAGAATTCCTTTTCTGCCTTCCAAATATAATGGGAATATTCATCGTGAAATACATCCTTCTTTTTTAAAACATGAGGCAATATTATAGATCTAAGTTTCTAAGGAGATTTTTTTTTCAAGAAAAATGTCAAACTATAGGCAATTTAATTTAAATTGCAGTTTGAATTTTTATTATTAAAGCTTCTTAAGCTATTTAAACCAGCCTTAGAAGTAGTGGGAAGACTATTTTGTCTTGGCATGGGCAAATGCATCTTTCTTTGATATATTTAGTTCTCAATACATTTCAATATATTTAGTTGGAAATACAGATAATTGTAAGTCAGAATTTCTAAATGAAGTCTAAGACAAAGTGAAAAACTCAGCAATGAATTAATACTTTTGTCTTATTTTTTCATATACATATATAAAATTTTTAAATGTGTTCTTTATTTTGCATATGTATGCCTGCATGTGCCTCTGGGTGTGTGTGTGTGTGTGTGTCTGTGTCTGTTTCTGTGTGTCTGTGTGCATATATGTATCAGAGAATACTGCGTTGCCTGTGAGGGCCCAAGGGTGACTTCGGGAGTCATCCTGGATTGCTTCTACCTCCTTTTTGTTTTGCTCTGGGATTTCCCAGGGTCCGCCTGTGGGAAGTACAGGCCACTGCCATTTCTGCCTGGTGTGCGATCTGGGATACAACCTCAGGTTCTGTTTCTTAACCCCTTATCCCCCACCTCCTTTGCATGCGTGCGTACGTGCGTGCGTGCGTGCGTGTGCGCGCGCGCGTGTGTGTGTATGTGTGTGTGTGTGTGTGTGTGTGTGTGTGTTACCACAGGGCAATGTGTGTCCCTGTGGAGGTACAAGGATAACTTTGGGAATCATCTTGGATTGTTTCTACCTCCTTTTTGCTTTGCTCTGGGATTTTTCAAGCCTATTTTTTTTTATTTTTGAGACAGGGTCTCATGCACCCCAGGGAGCCTCGGATTCCAAGAATAACCTTGACTTTCTGCTCCTCCTTCCATTTCCCAAGCGGTGGGTCTCAGGCTCTCGGTGGGCAGATGCTGGGCATTGAACTCAGAGCTCTACCACCTGGGCCACATCTCCAACCCCAACTTTTCTATTTTAACATTATAAAGTAAATTTTCATTTCCCATAATATTGAGAATAATTACCATCACCCAAAAGAAAGTTGAGTTAGTTGAGCATGTCTTGGTGTGAAAGTAATAGCATACAACCATACAATATAGAGATTTTTGTAGAAGTTGATAAGGAAAGTAACCAAGAAAACGTTTTCCGTAGGTTGATGGAAATCACAGTCTTCTAAGCAAGCTTTCCCTCGGGGAGGAAAATCACCTTATTCAGATGAAGTGCGAAGACCTCAGGCAGTTAAGTAGCAAACCGATTTGATTTGAAATTGCTGTTTTCTTCCCCCCACACTGCAGCTTGACAGCACCTGTGCTTTCTGTTTGAAGGAAGGTGGAGCAAATGGAGGTGGAGAACCGGCAGCTGGAGAGGAAGCTGGCCGACCAGAAAGAGTGTCTGCAGCTGCAGGACCGGAGGCTTCTGGAGAAGTCTTCCGAGTGCTCTGCGCTGACCAGGCAGCTGGAGGCCGCGCTCGAAGAGGGGCGACACAAGGTACGCGTGGCCTTGTTAGAAACTGTTGAATTAAGTATCATCTGATGGTGCCAAACCCACAGTGACCGCTCTTACTGCGATGACAGGCTCTAGGGAGCGGTTCCATTTTTGTTCTTTGCCTAATTTTCCCTCGGAGCAAAACAGCTCTATGACCAGAGCTGCTTTTCCAGATGAACGGTGATGTGGCAGAGTCGTGGGCAGCGATGCAGACCACTTTCAAGGCAAAACACCCTCCATATACATGTCTCTTTCTGAATATAAAATCATTTGAATTTGCACATCATCGAACATTTTGGTTTCAGTTAGGATCCGATGAGCTATCAATCCAAATCGCCTATGATAAATATTTGCTCGATGAATATGTACTTAGAAAATTGAAATTCCAGCTAATCCATCAGGTGAGTGTTTGCTGCACTCGGACGCTTCCTGTGCATCCATCAAGCCCTTCGTGGTGCTTGAGAAGCAAGGAGGACACCTCAGAGAAGCAGGGTTTCGGCCACCTGCAGGTGCCAGGGAGGGTGGGCTGAGGAGGGTGATGAGGAAGGTCTCAGAGAAGACATACATTTATCAGCAGTTTGAAAATCTAATCTTGAAAGATTATGGGGTGAGCCTTAGGGTCCAGCAAGAACTGGGTGTGAATTTGATTCTGACCTATCTGACTGATGGCTGGTTACCTTTAATGTTCAGTTTTTCAGTTAGTAAAATGTGGAGGAAGAGTTTCCTATAGTATAAGTAAGGCTAAGATATGGTCCTCTCTACCCTTGTGACCAATTCCTGTCTCCTTCTACCTTTTGATTCTCATTCCTGCCCCATCCCAAAAAAAACCCATCCTCAAGCATTCTGCTTATTAGCACAGATCTGTCAAACCTAACATGTGGGAAACCAAATTCAGAATCTTTCCCTTCTAACTCTGTCTTACTCATTGTCATTTATGTCAACTTTATAAAAGTTAATCTTCCCCCCTTGGATTGTGGCTCCTATATCACAAGTGTCACATGTGCGCTTCAATTTCTCATAAGCTTGAGAAATCAGTTCAGATTGCTTTTCAAAGACACATCATTGAGTAAAGGAAACTGCAAAGTGCAGTGTCCATTCAGAAATGTAGTGCAGAGTTCCCAGCCCAGGAAGGAGATGCAGTGCAGAGTCAGCCGGGAAGGAGAATGGCTGGGCGCAGCTTTACCCTAAGCTCACCCTCTGTAGACCTTGAATACCAGGTTCCTTCCCTTGTGCCTCCTGCGGCTGGCCACAGTGCCGAGGACGCGGATGTTTGTCCTTAGGCCATTTCTTCCTGCTTTAGATCCTGTTACCATTCCTCACTCACAACCACCTCCGTGCACAGGAATTTGTAAATTACCTTGAAATAACAGAGAAGCAGTCCTTCCTGTAGCTCCTTGCTCCTGGCCAGTGTCCACTTCCACCCTCACACGTCTCCCACGCAGCATCCATCCCATAGCAGACTTGCACATCCTTGAATCCTCAGCCTTGATAGGCTTTCTGCTGCAAGAGAACATATGAATGTGAAGACGCAGATTCGGGCTGCACAGGAAGTGAAGGAGCAAAAAGCCAGTCTCCCATGTGTGTCTAGGTGCTGCCTGTCCTCAGCCTGCCACTCTGTCCATCCAAATGCACGCTCAGCATTCAGTGAGCACCTGCGTGTCCACGCTCGGCACCCAGTGAGCGCCCACGTGTCCCACCACTACTCCAGATACCCAGGTGTCAACACTGCTAAATGGCAACTGGATTAGTGTGTTGTGAAAACCTGCCCAAGTTAGGAAGCAGTGAACTCCTCGTCCATCTTACTTAATGCCGCAAAGATATGTCTTCATATTTGTCTTTCTGTGCTTCTTCAAGATGGAATATCTTTTTGTCTTTGTGCTGCTATACTGCAAAGTGAACCCAGGGACCCAGGCCACTAGGCATTCCCACCCAAGATGGGGTATCCTCAAGTATTTTCTAACTAAGTTGTCTTATATTCAGCATCTATTTGAAACAAAAAAAGAAATATGTATATTTATGTCAAGGGTTTAAATCTATTTTAAAGAAAGCACATTTAGTTATTTTATTTTCTTAATAAAAATTACAGGTTTCTGAAGAAATAGAGAAAATGTCATCTAGAGAAAGGGCTTTACAAATTAAAATATTAGATCTGGAAACTGAGCTTAGAAAGAAAAATGAAGAACAAAACCAACTTGTTTGCAAAATGAACAGTGTAAGTATTAGTACGGCTTAATGTATGATCATAAAAGATAAATTAGCAGTTAGCATTCATACACTGTAATTTAATTAGATAAAGGTTGTTGTTTAATTGTCAATATTAGAACAAACAATATAAAATACAAAGCTCTAAAGTCACCTTCACTCCAGGTTTCTCATCGTCCTGCCTCTGGTGGCTTCCGCTGCGCTGTCTCTGAGCACCGCTTTGCACAGTGGCTTCCCTCTGGAAAGGACAGCCAGAATCTCCTTAATTTCATTAAGTTTTTATTTATTTGAAATTTTTATCTTTAAAGATAAATGTAGCTACAAGCTAGATTTTACATTTTTCTTGAATAATGAATATCATCTTAGAAAGATGTAATTTGTTGTAAAAAATTCACCATTGCCAAATCTGCATAAGAGATGGATGCTTTGATCCAATCAGCCATGAAATGATAATACCAAGTTGGCTATGCTTAATTCCTTTTCTGGCTAATTAACTTTTTCCTGAATATTTATGAAATAATCTGTTGGCATAAGATACTCTTGAAGCTAGATATAGTCATGATGAAGTCACTTAATAACATCTACTTGATAATGACAGAGTATAAATCCTCTTTTTTTAATTTTTAAAAATTTTATCTTTCTGTGTGTGTGTGTGTGTGTGCGCACGCAAATGTCTGTGTGTGTGTGTGTATGTGTGTGTGTGTGTGTGTCAGCGGGCACCGTGTATTCCTGTGGAGGACCAAGGGTGATTTTGGGATTCATCCTGGATTGCTTCTGTCTCTTCTTTTTTTTTTGCCTTGCTCTGAGATTTCCCAAGCTCTGCCTCCCAGGGTCAGAAGTGGGACCTGGTATCTGAACCCAGGTCCTTCTGCTTGCAAGGCAGAGTCTTAGCCCCTGAGCCATCTGTCTGGCCCCAGATCCTCTATTTCTATTGCAGAGACTATAAAAACTACTTTTGCATTCCCAAGTGAGTGCTTAAAACATTGGAAACCTACAAGGTTCAAAGGTTAAATTATTTTGGCACACCTTGTTTGATTTTATTGCCTTAAAAAGTTTCACAAGAATTTAATCAGAATCAAATATTTATTGCTTTTAATTTAACACAGCTCTTTGTAGGATTTCTAAACTTTTTTTTTAAGAAAAACACAGTTATGGTTTCTGATATGTAAAATACACATGGTATTCTTTGTGTAACTGAAGTTTCTGAAAAAATAAACAAAATAGGTTTCAATGTATTATGTTCAGTGCTTTTAAAACTACTAGCATAAATATATTTAAGATGCCAAATCTGATCATTGTTGCACTAGGGAAAATTCAGATTTCTACAAACAGATTTAGAAGTAGCTGGAAATGAGTTTATAAGTAGCGGGCCTTCCAGGGACAGAGGTTCAGCCAGTAGTTAAGCGTTTGTGCCGTGCGCTGGCGCAGACTGAGGGGGTCAGTGCTCAGAGGCCTGTGCGTGCTGCCCCGCGGCTCTGGCGTCTTCCAGGCCACGCTCTAGGCCTCTCGAGGTTTTGATCCAAGTGCTTTAGTGAGGGGCAGAGGGAGGCGCAGCTCAGCGCGGCAACCCTCCCGCAGCCAAAGGTCTTACGTTTTATGGTCCTGAAGTTTATTCACATTCTACTGTTGCCCTGCAGTATGAATGTGATCGAGTTACCGCTGTTCTCTCCAAATCACTGAGTAAGGTTGGGCTCCTAAAGCGCTGCTTCTCACTTGCTGCGACTGGCTGCAGACTAGCTCAGGGCGGCACTGGGCACCACCTGCCTCCTGCAGCTCACTGTGCATTTCAGAAAGTGCCAGGTTCTGCTGGACATGTGCTGGAGGGACACAGAAGGCTGCTCTTCTTAGGGTGCACACATCTGGAAACAGATGGCTTTGTGACCTGCCCTTACCTGAAGCCTGCAGGAAGTAATCTTGAATTATGTGCAGCTGAAGTTGAGAAAACAGGCCAGGCTTTCGACTTCTTTGTCAACCGATACCTGAGAAACTGAGAGTTTATTTCCTACAGGGCTCAAATAGAAGTGTTCCCGTCACTACAGCATTCTGTCACCTTTAAGGCATCAGGTCTTGTGGGACACAACAGGGATCTCTCCGCAGGAAAAAAATGCAAAAAAAAGCAAAAAAAGCCACTGTTTTAAGGTTAATGGAAATGGGTTATGACCATTTTAAATGAAATCATTTTGCTAATCATGTTAAAATGCAACAATTTGATACTGAGTAGGTAATGAATTACAATGAACCATATCAAAGAAGACATTGGCCATGTGTGCTTTAAATACTGATTTAAGGGAAACTGATGTTGACAAATTCGTTTTAAAATGATTCATTCAGTTATTACATATATGCAGTTCATAACTCATTTTTTCCTATGAGCAGTGTTACTGATAACCTGTGTTTCTTTTCGTTTAGAAAGCACACCACCAGGAAATGTGTTTGAAAGAAATTCAGCATAGTCTTGAGAAGTCGGAGAATCAAAATGAGAGTATTAAGAATTATTTACAGTTTCTTCAAACCTCTTATGTAACGATGTTTGGATAAATTGTTGATTTCTTTTATTTCCCATTGAATGTTATATGTTATGCTACTGAAAAGTAGCAGCGTTGTAGAGTTTTGATGGAGACATGAAATTTATTTATTATCTGTTGGAAACTTTGAGGCATGTTAGCTGTTAGTGTCCCTTTTTTGCCCCATGATCCTTATTTATCTCTATTTTAATTCACTTTTAAAGTATATTAATTTTTTGAATTTTTTCCTCATAGCCACAGAAGTCTGAATCATTCTTTGTGAATCAACTAGTAAATTTGTAATAAATCTAGGCCCATAGGACCAAATTCATGACTTTTAATGATGTATTTAGGTTTTTTATATGCTGTATGAATAAAGGAAATGTTCAGAAATTTAATTTTGATAACAGTGCTTTCCAAAACCACACCTAATATTGTTTCAGGTAGATACGAATTGCCAGTATTATCAGTGAAATACTGACACCAGCTGATGATTCCAGAGGAACACGTGTTGGCACTCATTGTTTCTCTTAGTACCGAGCAGCCTTAGGCTAGAGTCTTCAGCGTTGATCTGAAGAATAGAGACCAAGGACTTCTCCATGTGCTGTGAAGTTCTTGTTGGTGTGACTCCCGGACCAAGTGGCTGTGACGGCTGGACAGAGACAGAGAGTGCTCCTGCAGAAGAGATTTGAAAGCTTTCCCAACCCGGGATGTGAAACAGCCTCTGTAATTCCAACTTTAGAATCATAAGTTCAAGACCACCTGGGCTGCAGCACGTTCAAGATCAGCCTGACCAGTTTAGTGAGATCCTGTCTCACAATAAAAAGTGAAGAAAAGAACTGGCTTAGGAGATCTCTTGCCAAGCATATGCAGGGCGCCAAGTTCAAGCCTTAGTAGTATATACAGTGGCCACCCTGCCACTCTGTCTTTCCAAGGATTTTTGTCCTCTTTTAAGATCAGAATTAGAGGGCTGGAGAGATGGTTCAGGGTAAAGACTCTGTCTCTCAAGCAGAAGGTCCTGAGTTTGGATCCCAGATCCCAAGTAGAAAACACTAGGTTGAAATGGTGGCAGCCTGTACTTCAGTCTGGTGGGCAGAGCTGGGAAATCCCAGAGCAAAGCAAGAAGGAGGCAGAAGCAATCCAGGATGATTCCTAAAGTCACCCTTGGTCCCCCACAGGGACACAGAGTGGCCTCTGACACACACACACCCCACTCTGAATGAATAAATAAATAAAACTTAAAAAAAAGATCAGAATCAGAGGCCTGTTCTGTACTTGCTCCTAAGACACCACATTATCCTTGGGGCTGACTTCCTCCTCAACCAGCCGCTCATATTTTGGGGTTTCAAACATCACCTCACCCTGTAGGCTGGGCTAGGCCCTGACACCCTGTCTTCCTGCCTCAGCCACCTGAGAACTGGGAGTCCAGGTCTCTGTTCTGCGTCCAAGTTTTCCTTCACAGTATTTTCCTTGCTGATCCTTTTGGAGCAGGGAAGAAGGCTGACCCCACATGCTTCATGCGCCCCAAACTGCCCAGGACTAGTCCTGGTCTTGTATGTATATAGGTATCTGTGTGCTTGAGATAGACAGTCTCATGCGGCCCAGGCTGCTCTTGATCTGACCCTCCCAAGTCCTGGTGTCAGCCGTGCTGGGCCATAGCAAAAAATAATAGGATGTCAGAAACAGCTTTTCGCATAACCATTGTGTCCCCTTTCCTTTGTTTTAATTATAGTTATTAAGAAACATGCTTGATTTTTAGACCCTTTCAGTTTTCACCCAAGGCAGAGGGAGCTTTAGAAAGTGCCTGCAAGGATCTGAGTGTTACCTGCCGGCTGCAATCCACAGTTGAAAGACACGTTATCCTGCTATCGTTGTCCCTCGATGGTACTTTGTTTCCGCGTTGGTGATGTGCACAGTTAGGGTGGATATTGAAGACGTGTGGTTCTTGTTTTAGATACAGAAAATGGAAGCGTTACTGAATTACTTACCATGGCCGCAGTGTGAAACTTAAGTCTTACAAGGCGATGTGTGAACTCAAGTCTCTGGCTCTAAAAGTCCTGCATGTGCAGAACTAGGTCTCCACGGCCACCACCGAGCAGAAGCATGACAAGCGTTCGCAGCAGTTCTGGTTGTGAAACGTTATTAACGCGATCATTTTTCAGCAAACCAAAAACTTAAACGTTAAGGAATGTGTTCTAGTCACACACTTAACAAGTGCATGTGGGGGGCGGGACAACATGTTCGAAATCTAGAGTTTCTGCTCCCAGCCATTGTAATTTTTATATACATTTCCTTAATGAAAGTAGTGGTTTCCTTTTAACAGGCATGTGCTTATTTTCATGTGATTTCTCTTTCTCATATTTTCAAAAAAAATGTCTTATTTGTGTGTGTGTGTGTGTGTGTGTGTGTGTGTGTGTGTGTGTGTGATGTTTGCGTGTGTATGTTTTCATATATGAGGTTGTGAGTATGCTACATGTGCAGGGGTCAAGATAGACAACTCATTTATCTTGAGGAAGGGTCTCTCTTTGCGTCTCCAGGGGATGGATTCTCCCACCTGTCTACCATCTTTCCATGTCAGTGTTGGGATGACAGCTGTATGGGGCTGATCCCTCTCTCTCTCTCTCTCTCTCTCTCTCTCTCTCTCTCTCCTCTCCAGCCTTCCAGCCCAGCAGGCCCTGTCCCCACACTCTTTCCGGTTTTAGCACTTCCCCCTGGCTGTTCACATCCAGGGCTTTCTCCCACCCTTTATGTTATTATCACTCCTTCCTGTGTGTTCCTTTCTTCTCCCTGTTGGTATTGCTGTGTCTAATTTCCATGTGCTCTTTTACCTCCTGGGCTTCTTACAAAGTCTTTCTTCCACCTGATTTTTCTGACCACGAATACAATTTTTAAGGGCAGTCATTCCCCGTATTTTCCATTGGAATGTTGGATCTTTAATTAAAAACTCAAGTGTTTTTTAGTTCCTGAATGTCTTCCCCCCCCCCAAGTTCTCTAATTCCGTTACATTTGCAATAAGATTCCCCCTGTCTCTTCCATTGGTTCTACTTCAGTAGCATCTCTTCTTTCTGTCTGCTGGCCATCTTGCCTTCCAAGCCCAGAGCGAGCTTCAAGTTTCCTCGTCTGCCTCTGACTGGTTTCCACAACACCTGCCAGCAGCTGGTGTGCACATCTGGGCAGCGGCAGACCACGCAGTGAAAGATGAGGGGCCTGTGTTCCCGTGGGCTGCAAGAGCATGCTATCATCCGCTGGATTTCAATCAAGACCTTGCTTTTGCCCTCCAGACTTTTTGGATTACAAGCAGACATTCTTTCTCAACCACAAAGATTGGAGGCATTTCCCAGCAGAGCCCTCTTCAAGGTTTTCTGAAACTAACAGGTCTGGTTCATTGCTTTTTAGTTAGAATATCTAACCTATTTGTATTTAATGTCATGCATGCATAGTTGAGTTCCTATCTACCATCTCACTAGTCTTTTTGCTTATTCTGTTTGTTTGACTCATCTGGATAGACTACCTCATCTCCCTCGATTCCACATCTACATTGATTGAATGTCTTCAATGTCACCTATCTTTATTAAAAAGACCATAGACTTTCCAGATGATGTGTCTTCGAGAAAGGAGATAATTCCAACAGGACACATCTCCCTTTTCTCGGTTAAGTTGTGGGAGGAGTAGCCAGTTGCTTTAACTCACTGACATGGGCTAAATTGTGCCTAAAATTTATATAATTTGAAGCCCTGGCCACAGTATCATACAACATAAGTGTATTGGGTAGGGTATTTTTAAATGGTAGTTAAGTTAAAAATGAAGCCATTAAGGGCCATTGGAGATCACCTTAGTTCAGTCTTTCTGTAAAGAAAGATAGATTGCAGAATATGAAGAAGGACCCCATGTTGATGGGGAGCCATCTGTAAGACGAGGAAGACTGCAAGAGAATCTACCTTGGACTCTTGTGTTTCTTTTTTTTAATATTTATCTATTCAATTGTGCGGGTGTATGCATGTATGTGTGTGTGTATGTATGTGTGTGTATGTGTGTGAGTAGAACCACGAACGAATTCCAGAACCACCATGGACGCCTCCACCTCCTCCTTGTTTACTCTGCCCCGGGATTCACAGGCTCCGCCCTACCAGGACCAGAAGCGCAGGCCGCCCCCGCTTCCGCCTGGCATCTATACGTGGGGTCTAGGATCCAAACTCAGGACCTTCCGCCTGCAAGGCAGAGGCTTAACCCCTGAGCCACCTCTCCAGCCCCATGACTTTTGTGTTTCTGCGCAGTGATAAAATAAATGTTTATATGTGATATTTTGAAAAGACTCTGGCAAGCCAACACATCCAATCAGTGGAGTGTTGTGTTAATAAGATGCTGGATACCTTTGGTCACTGCTATACAAGTGGCATGTGTTCCTTTCAGCTTTGAGCTGAGTGCTTAACAAATTGTCTCCCTTTTTAGCTTTGACAGAGCACAGGAGTGCAAGTTTTCAATGTAAGATCTTAACCAATTGCCTCAGATAGTTCAGCAGACATCCTCTGTGTTCGAGACCAGCATTTGAAGCCCGTACTTTATGTTAAATTGCCAACTCCTTCTGTATTTCTAACCCAACCACCAGAACCTTTGCCAGGTTCTTTGGCACTCTCCCTCCTTCAAAGTGGCTTTGTGCCAGGGCCCAGCCTGGATCCGGTCATGTGTAGAATTAGCATCGCTCCCTTGGAGAAGCGTCTGCAGATCATCACTCGTTAGCATCCAGCCCCTGCCTCCTCTTTGCGCAAGGCTTCCATCCTTGTAGGCCTTTGCCTTTCATCGCCCTTGGAGTCTGTATGAAATTATGCTTTGCTTTTGTGAGGCTTGCTGCTTCGCTCTTTGGTCTCCTACCCTGCTCAGCTTCAGGGTCTGACAGCTTTGTTGAAGGAGAAACCAGCCATGCATTGGGTTCTGCTCTGCCTCCCAATTTGTCACTCGAGCCACATGAGATCCCCAAAGCCTCTGCCAGGGTGCTGAGCCCCAGCTGCGGCTCGGATGCCTGGTCCAAGCCAGAATTCTTAGCCTGTGACCTCTCTGGGAAAAGGCAGCCGGAGAACCTCAGGTTACCCCTGAAGCTGCGTGCTTTAGTCATTCTTGCTCCATAGCTTACTGTGGTGCTAAGCGGATTGCTAAAGTTCATCTGGGCTTAATTGTCATCATGAGGGAAATGGCTATCCAGGTTTGCTCGGGACCGAGCGATGTCTTGGGACCTAGGAATCTGCAGTAAAACTGAAACAGTCTTGGAGAAATCAGGATGATCGGTGCATCTGAAAGTCTACGAAAAGACGAGACGGCTGCGAAACTCTACTCAGAACTAGAAATTTAATTACCAAGAGCTAAACATCCTCCACAGCACTGGAAAGAATGACTCATTGTGCCCCATACTTCTAGAATATGGGAAAGAAAAAAAGGGTGGTGTCTTAAAAAAAAAAAAAACAGCTCCAATGACACGTGTTGATGAAACAAAATAGGATATTTTGAATCTCTATTCATACTTCCTGTTAGAGGATTGTATTGTAAAAATGAGAAATAAAGATAAATGGGAGAGTTAGTGACTTATCTCCCTTTTAAATTGCATGGTCGTGAAGTGAACACCATGGTAAGAAGCTCTAACGCCTTCGTTTTCCATCCATACCATCAAGTCCAAGTAAGAAATGTGTAGACTCCCGTGATCCTCCGGGTGGCGGATGTCACCCTTGGTAACGACCACTCCGAGACGGTTTGGATCTCTTGCCACCCGGTGCCATCATGCTTCCTAGCCTTTTGAAAACATGACACAAATAAAAAAACATGCTTCAGGCTAAGCTGTAGTAACAACAAAACCGGTTCATATGGTTGATTATCACTAGCAATTTCTGGCCCAGTGTCCATTACAACACAGGTTCCATCCAGATCATTCTGCTTTGGGAGCAGTGACCCTGTATTTATGACCCATTCATGTCCGAAGAGACCCATTGCTAGCTTTTCCTCTTACTTTCTAGTTTTTTTTTTCAGGAAAAAAACAAAAACAAAAACAAAAAACTGTGGCTATCTTTCCATGTCCCTAAAGGAAGAAATGATAACAACTCAGAGAGGTGCGGGTCTGAGATGCACACATACATATGTATTATGACATAATGTATATGATATATGTACCTAGGCATTATATATTGTGTATGTGCATATGCATTATATATTGATGACTTAATTTCGTTTTTAAGTTGTAGTTGTGGATTGCACACTGCAGTAAGATATTATGACTTTTTTTTATTTCTCCGCATTTGTGTGTGTCTAACGGGGTACCAGAAGGTACTTGAGTATGTGTGCCTGTGAGGTCCCCAGAGAACATGGGGAATCATCCTGACTTAGTCTACCTCCTTATTGCTGTGCTCTGGGGTTTCCCGGGCTACAACTTCAGGCTGGAATTGCAGGCCACTGCCGTATCCACCTGGCTTTTTTTTTTTTTTTTTAAATGTGGGAACTGTTGATCTGAACTCAGGTCCTTTTGCTTGTGAGGCAGAGCTTTAACTGAATCCTCAGCCTTCTCCCAGCTCAGACTTCTGCGTTTTCTATACCATCAAGCAGACAGTAAAGAAGGAAATGAGAAAGCCCAGTGTAATGCATATGTTTTCTGTATCTTTTCTCAGTTTGCCTTCTACTCTAGGTGTGCTAGGAGTAAGTCTAGTGAGGTCAACCATATTTAATGAGGCAAGATCATAGGAAATGGTAGCGACTGGGCCCCCATATAAAACTTTATAAAGCTCTAGTGATTTCCTCATCCCCAGCAGTCCCAAAGTCACTAAAGGCAAAAGAATCCTGTTAGGATTTTCCAACTTTCTGTAACCATATACTGCCAGTGTATGATTTGGAGAATCCTCCATAGAAATATTTTTACCAGAACACATAATCAAGTTGTCTATAATAAATATATTCATGGATTGGTAAGAAAGGAGCTAGGTACATTATGTAAAATGAGCAAAATCAAATTTAATACTTAATGACTTTTAAGGCAGTTGGAGAAAGAGTAGAAAATCAGATGTATTGAAATGTTTGTATTTACCAGTGTATGTTCTGCAATTTTCTTCCAATTATTTAGACATTTTTCACTAGTAAAATGATTTTTTTCAGTATTTATGTGAATGTATTAAGAAGCATTAACTTCTCAATAGTAGTTCATAGTATGTATGGATGCTACTGTTTTCACATTATGAATGATTTGATATGGATCCATACAGAGTCTACACATGCACCCATTCAAAATGTTCCTTGTCATACAGGATCGCCCCTTTCTTTGCTTCCAAACTTTTATTGGATCATAGAATTTTCCACAGTCTGAATTTGTTATTTCATTCTCATAACATTATTTAACATATTTCTTCTCTATTTCCTGTAAACCAGTGGTTAGGTCCAAAAATTTTGATTGAATTCAGCTTTTCTTTTTCTTTCTTTCTTTCTTTCTTTCTTTCTTTCTTTCTTTCTTTCTTTCTTTCTTTCTTTCTTTCTTTCTTTCTTTCTTTCTTTCTTTTCTTTCTCTCTTTTTCTTTCTCTCTTTTTCTTTCTTTCTCTTTCTCTTCTTTTCTTTCCTCCCTCCCTCCCTCCTTTTTTCCCTCCCTCCCTCCCTCCTTTCCTTCTTCCTTCCTTTCTCAGAAAATACTTTCAGTTACATTTCACTGCAAAAAATATATTTTCTGATTCTTACAGCTTCATTACTATTAAAATGTGATGTCAGGCTGACTTATTTATCAGAAGAAATAGATCAATTTTTTTTATTTAAGGCTTTTAAGTACCTATTGATGATCCTTGCCAAGATCTGTTATTTAAGGTGCAATAATATGGTGATTTTTCTAATTCTATCATGCTTATGTATCTGTCCAATGCGGATATTACTGGTGTGTGTGTGCGTGTGTGTGTGTGTGTGTTTGTATGTATATATATATGTATGTATGTGTGTTTGTGTGTGTATATGTGTGTGCACACATGTGTGTGTTTGTGTCTCTGTGTCTGTGTATGTATGTGTATGTGTATGTGTGTATGTATATGTGTGTATGTATGTATGTATGTGTGTTTATGTATATCTCTGTGTGTGTGTCTGTGTGTTTGTATGTGTGTGTATATGTGTATGTATGTGTATGTGTGTTTATGTGTTGTATATCTGTGTGTGTGTCTGTGTGTATGTATGTGTATGTGTGTTTATGTGTATGTATGTATGTGTGTGTGTGCGTGTGTGTGTGTGTCTGTGTGTGTTTGTATGTATGTGTGAATGCGTGTGTGTCTGTGTGTATGTGTGCGTGCATGTGTGTATGTGTGTGTGTGTCTGTGTGTATGTATGTGTGTGTGCGTGTGTGTATGTGTGTGTGTGTGTGTGTGTGTGTGTGTGTGTGTGTGTGTGTGCAGGCCAGAGGTCAGCATCAGGTGATGTTTCTCTGAAGTTTACCAACTCGGCTGGGTTGACTGGCCAAGATGCACTTTTCTCTGCTTTCCCAGCATTAGAGTTGCAAGTGTCACTCACCACACCGGCTATTTCATTTGGATCTGGGGCTCAAGCTGAGTTCTCCTGCTTGCCAAGCACTTTGTAGACAGAGCATCTCCCCAGACCTTCATTGTGATTTTTCTTGCTGAATTTTCTTCCTTCAACTGGCTATTTATTCTCATATGCAAACTATAAAGAAACGTAAGTGAACAATGTCCAAAAGTACCACGTTTCATTTCTTTTTTGGCAAATTTCAGGGACTATGTATTTACTTTATGTAGATATATTTACCTACTTTATCCTTTGTGGCAGTTTTAAAGCTTACCTGAAATAAACTTTTAAGGGCTGGGGATAGAGCTGGGGGTACACAGGCACTTGCCTAGCCAGCATGAGGTCCTGGGTTCAATCCCATAAACAAAATTGAAATATTACTTTGGCCCTGCTTTTAAGAGTGATTGTGTGTATAGGTGGGGTAGAGTGGGGAGGGTGGTTTGGTAATTTTCTTTGAGTTTTGCTTTGCATTTTTCTTTGTGGTTGTCTACTGTAGTAAAAGTATAGTCTCTATAATTTGTGCTATTAGAAGCTTGTTAAATGTCTTGCTATGTTATTCATTTATACATCACATTTTGTCTGTTTATACCTACGGAACAATAATACTGATGTTTTCTAAGTTGTATACTGAAAATGCGTTCCTGCCAATTTTTCCTTCTATAGGTAGTATTTTTATTCTGCATAATTTGATACTATTATTTGGATATTATCTTCCCTGGTCAAAAAGGTGTCTAAGACCAACCTATCCATTCTCTCTCTGTCTCTGTGTCTATCTCTGTCTCTTTCTGTCACTCTGTCTCTGTGTGTCTCTGTATTTCTCTATCTCTGTCTCTGTCTCTCTGTTTTGTCTCTGCCTCTGTCTCTTTGTCACCGTGTCTCTGTGTCTCTCTATAGTTTTCTATCTCCCTGTCTCTCTGTCTCCATCTCTCTCTTTCACAGGACCTTGCCATGTGCCCCAATCTTGATCTTCCGGCCCCATTCTCCCGAGCAGCTGAGATGCCTCATCCACCACTTGTTCATTTCACCTCTTTGTTAACAACCACACAGCTGACATCAAGCTCTTTATTGCAAATTACAAATGACAGTGTTTTGGCATTTTCTGTTGTCTTTTCTACTTTTTAAGTTTGAATTATAGTTTGTAGCTTCCTAGTCGCTTGGTAAATTATGCACCATAATTGTCTTTTTACCTGTCGTCATTTTGTCTCAGTCTTTCCCAGAGAGAAGACAGTGGTCCTTTCCTCATTTTCTTTTCCAGTCTGGGATTATAGACTCTCAAGTATTACTTTTATAAAAGATGTGCTAGAGCCATGTATAAAATAATCATTTAACGTTTTATTTTTGTTGTGAGCTGATCTGATGCTCAGGGCACAAACCGTCCCAGCATCGCCGACGACTGCTAGTTCTGGTTAGTTTTTCAGTTTTCCCTGTATTTTTCCTAGTCACTGTGCTCCTTGGCATATACTCTGGGTGCTCCTATCTAGAAGTTTCTTTTTTTTTTCTGCACATCTGCCACATTCTTCTCCAAGTCTCTCTAGCCCACTATCACAGTTACATCAATGGAAGTCATCTGGCCAGAGGATATCCAGTCCCACTGTCAATCAAGATCCAAGCAGTTTCTGCTATTTCTATTCTTCCCTTGTTAAAGCGATTTTGTTGTTGTTTTTGTGACATCCTGCAAGCTGTCCTCAAACTGCCTGTGTAGCCAGGGATGACCTTGACTTTCTGATCCCCCCCGCCTTCTCTAGCGCTGGGATCAGAGGTGTGGGTCACTGTGCCAGTGGATCAGATCCAAGACTTTGTGTGCCAGGCCAGCCCTCTACCAGCTGAGCTACATCCCAGCCCCCACGTTCCAGAAGACGGTGCCTGCCTGTACGCTTGTGTTACCTTTTCCAGAATTCCGTCCAAGTAGATACAGAATATAATGCCGTTTTCATTTTCTTATCAGTCGTTCTGATGGGCATGTTGGGAGGGGTCGGGCTGGCTGAGGAGGGAGAAGGAGAGCTGGAGCTTGGGACCCTCTGTTGCCTCAGTGAGCAACAGTGAAGGCAGCGGTAATGGGACGAGGGCGAAGGGAATAAGCCTCTTAAGTAAGTGGTGGATTAAACATTGTGTCTCTTTCATTGTTACCGGTCTCCTTTATCATTTGGCCTTAGCGCCTTTTCTACAAATGAGAACTTTGCTACTTTGTCCATTCTCTTTCTCGTGGCTCAGTGGCTCACCGGCTTTCGGGCAGGAGGCTGGTTGGGTCCGCCTCACTTCCCTGCTTGAAAGATAAGAGGAGGATCCGTGGATGAAAGGGCCATTTAAGTTTCGGCTCCTTTTGAGTTTTCCCATAGGAAAAACATTTGAACTTCTAGGTTTGCCAAATGATTTTTTTTCCCAGTGGATTTGTGTGTGTTTGTTGGAGAGATGTGATGATCAATTTTAAATATCAAGTAATCATTCTAATCTGTTCTTTTTTTTACATTTCTGTTTCTGTATTCAATGTATCATTTTCGTAGTTGTCTACATACCAGTATAATATGAATCACATATTTTCATCATATTTTAATAGCAGTCATGCATCTAGGATTCGGAACACAATCAGCCTCTACAGTTCTAAGCAAGGGTCCAAGTTAGAGCTAAAAATGTTAGCAGAGCTTTGAAAGTTAATCATACAAAAATTGCAAAGCAACCCTAACTCAAAGGATTACTCATCGAGTTTGAAATTCGTTATTTATCACAGCTTGCTTTGGTCAACAAACTAGCACCTTCTCTGTCAAGGTAATGACGTGCAGTAGTGTAAGCACGTCCGCAGACTTCCTGTAGTGCAAGTGTGTCTTGAAGACTCACCGTAAGTGAGAGCAGGTTTTCCACTCCAATCAACTGGCATTTGGAAAGGAATTTGGACGTCTTGGGGTATTTTTTAGAATAATTTTTTTTGCAACACAAAATAACATGCGGTCTCTTTCAAAGGTTCCCTGTTGGAGCTAAATGAGATCCTAAGATTGAGTTTTCTTTCTTTTTCTTTCTTTTTTTTTTTTGAGATGTATTTATTCACATCATATAGACTTCATTTTACCACTAATGATTCTGAAAGTAACAAATTTTTTATTTAAAAAAATAAAACGAGGGCTAGAGAGATACCTCAGGAGTTGAAGTCTTTGCCTCAGAAGCAGAAAGAGCTGAGTTCAGATCCTGGATCCTGGGTAAAAAGCTGCAGCACGCGCTTCCTACCCTGAAAGGCAGAGTATAGGAAGAAAGTAGAACAATCTAGGATAATTCCTGGCTCCAGTAGTGGGTCTCCCCAGGCACACACACACACATACACACACACACACACACACACACACACACACACACATACACACACACACACACACACACATACACACACACACACACACACACACACACACACACACACACGCGCGCGCGCGCGCGTATGAAAGTAGAATAATGATTTGGAAAGCATTTCCTCAGCTGTTTCCCGTCTGGATTCCACGCCCTAAATTCACTACTACTGATTAAAAGAAAGTCTAATTCTTTAAATAAGTTGCTGAGTGGAAGAGACAGAATCTATTTCTTTTTTTTTTTTATAAATAACACGAAGGTTTAATACTTGAACATTATTCAGCCTGGAGAAGCTGAAGTCGGTTGGGATGGTTAAGTCTCGCAACCGCGAGAACGTGTGCCTGGAGAGAAATGGCAAGTAAACACTTTCCCGTCATTTCTTTTCCATTGTGTCAAGTCAAAGTACCAGCTGTGTCTTTCGAAAGATGACTTTCTATACTTCTAGTAGAGACAGCAAGGCAGGCTACAGAGATCAGAACAACAACGTGTAACGTAGTGATTCTAGTTTGATTTTAAAATGAAAAATATGGTTTATCTGGGGCATTTTACATGTTCTTTTTTTTTTCAATTTAATAAAATCCTTTTAAGGCCGTGCATTCCAATATCCAAGTCTTAAAGTAGTTTGTGTTCACCCAACATGCACGGCTATGACTTTAATCATTTCCTCACCAGAACTTCAATTATGCCAAGCACTTTTTAATTATCCTACAGCCCACAAGCCTATTCTTAGAAATAAGTCTGACTTTTTACAGAGGCGGGCGACTCCTCTGTGGCAAGAATCAACTCACCACTTAGTAGCCACACCCATGAAAAAGTTCTGTTAATTAGAAGCTACTAAATTAAGCATGTATTTTTAACAGCTTCAATTTTAAACTCAATTTTGGCATAAGAGTTGAAGACTTTTTTTAAGTACAAAAATGCTAGGTTGAAATTTTGTGGTATTTTCAGAATACTTTTTTATTGTCTCTTTTGCAAGTTAAGGTGGATGGCTCACAGCATGGTTTCATGCTTCCTACAAGGAATATGTTTCATCAACATACCACTTTATGTCCTTTGTACAAAGCAAATTCTGACCAAGAACAATAACAGGAAAAGAAGTTATGCGTATGAAGTTGTAAGGAGCAAGGTATAATGGTACGTACATGCCTGCCTGTGATACCGGTATTTGGGAGGTAGAAGGAAGAGGATCGTTTGGTAGTTTGCTCTGGCAATCGGAGAAGCATAATGTTGAAGTGTTAAGTAGACTCATGGCTTCATGTACAGATCAAAATCTAAAATACAATCCACAGGTTAAAGAAGAAGTAAACACAGACATTTTCCATCTAATATTTTTTATCCTTATTAATGGAAAATCTACTTTCTGTAATACAAATATGTAGAGCACAAAGTTGGAGTAAATGCTAGATAAGGAAAATTGCTTACGACCTGCAACACATCTAATAATGAGCAACGCATCCTTTCAAGAGATAGTTAATGAGAACTATCATTATATATCAAGAGACAGTTAAGACCCCCCTTTTCTCCCGAATGTTATAGTGTACAGATAAAATATTGTGCTGTTAATCTAACTAGGAAAATGCTCTGCTCAAAATCTGAACTTAGAACATGTGAGGAAACTGTTGGCTCAGTCAGCAACCATTTTTCCTCATTTCGTCTTGTATAGAAAGTGATTGCGTCTCCTTGTTGGTGTATCTGAACAGTTCAGTTTCCCGTGTTGTTTACCTGTGGAAATGCGTGCATAAGATGTATGTCTGGAAGAGTCGTTACCGTCTCCCAGGGCAAGGACCAACACCACAAAGATTTGCGTAACCTTGAAGGTATCCTTGACCCCACCGGAGCAGCCGTGCACTGCCCATTCTGGATGTCTTGTGGTGTGAAATAAACAAGTCACTTGTATGAGCCACTGTTCACTGGGGTTTCTATTCCCAGGCGTTGGTGACTTAGAAAAAGAATTAAATGGCAGTGAGAACTAGGTTTCATATTTCAAATTGTGACCCAAGATGGCCCAAGATGATCCCCCCCTCCTTCACAACCCTGCATGGTTCCTTTTCCATTCTCAACCAGGGTCAGGTCGTGTGATACCACTGAGATGAATTTCCTTCTCCTCTGAATCGCCAGACAGACTATGTTATCCTTGTGTGACAGTTATCCTGGGAGATGCTACACAACTGTCTCTCCACCCCGGATAGGAATTTGACAACAAATCAAAGTCACAGTTATGC
This sequence comes from Typhlomys cinereus, assembly GCA_023101885.1. Taxonomy (NCBI): domain Eukaryota; kingdom Metazoa; phylum Chordata; class Mammalia; order Rodentia; family Platacanthomyidae; genus Typhlomys; species Typhlomys cinereus. Next base: position 1,539,008 of record JALPQD010000017.1, read on the forward strand.
TGAGGTCCAGCTTGATGAACCACTGAGTTTACTGTGGTCACGTAGAAGAGCAGGGATGACTCGAAGCAACTACCTCAGTATAGGCGAGATGTGTGGAAGCTGCAGCCCTGGAGTTGCCTGCTGTAGGACTTACTACTTCTGCAGAGGTGCTTGCTACACTGTGTGAAAAGCTGATCATTGCAGAAATAATTCTTGTTTCTCCCAAAGTCACAGAATTGGACCTTAAATTCTGAAATTCACATTCTCATGCAAACTACTAGCCTCCAAAGTCATTATTGAATATAAGTCTTTGACACACGTGTTCATTTTATATACAAGTCCAGGCTTTGCTTTTTAAAAAGTTCTATCTTAATATACATAATATCTTAGTTTTCTCATCCTGAAAGGCAAGTAACATTTCCATTTGGTGGATGAGGAAAATGCAGCCTTGGTCAAAGACTTGTCTGCCTTTGATTAAAACTTGACTAAGCTGTGATATAAACTCATATATTGTGCTTGGTAATCATGCTCTTAGCTAATGGAGTAAGCTGGTGGTCCCATTTATGTAGGAGACAGGAGACAAGAAGAATGCACGTTGAAGGCCTTCCAGAATCCATTCAGTGTATGTAAACTACAGGTCGACAAGATCACCACCGTCAGAAGTGACCATTCTTAGGACTTTGCGCCCTCCATGGGAATATTTTCCATAACATTGGATATCTATGAAGTTTCTTGGTGTTTTGGAGCAGGGCCCTCTGCGTAAGTTTCCACTGTAAGATACCAGCTGTGCCTGCTTCTCAGAGCCCACCACAATCGGGCCCAAGCCTGTGGCCTCTTGGTGCTTCCGCCAAGGTGAAGATCACCTGGGATTCCCACGTGCACCTCCCAGGCACGTGCGTGTGATTCTTCTCTGAGGGCAAGTGATCTCCTGGTGTTGGGAGCTGCTGGATACACAGGCTGGGGAAGGTTAATGAAATCTTCCACAGCTCATTGACTGAAGGTTCCTAGACACTGTCTTCCATGCTGCCGGGAGACTTTTCATTGCGACTGCTTTCAGGAGCCTTCACCCTCCTGTAAGTAACCCCCTATTCATGCTTCCCAAGTTAGACTTTGGTGAGAGGGTACTTTGGTTTGTCATTGAGGCCACATAAGAAGTGGGTGGACGTCACATTTTCGTAAGAGTTCTGTCAATGCTTGGCTTCATCACATAGTGTTAAGTTTTGCATGTATCGACCACTTGTTATAAAGTCCTTTGATAAATTTCGTGTGTGAATTTTTAATGTTGCAGTAAGTGCTGCGGAGTTCAGGCCTCACGCTTCTCGGGAAAACATTATGTTGTGGTGAACACCTTCGGTCAGTGGGGAGGGACCGGATAGTGTGGAAGCCACACTGTGCCCCTCGTGCACAGGGAAAAAGGTAAGAGTCGGGCGGGGGCCGGGCAGGTCGTCCAGGCCGAGGTCGGGGGGCCTGAAAGTCCAGCCTCAGTCTGGCAAGCGAGGCTCTGACTGCCCGCGAAGCAGATGTGCGTTTACTGCCGGAGAAAACCCGGAGATGCGCTGCGCTTAGCTTCCTTGCGTTGCTCCGCGATCTTGCCTCGCTCCGGCTCTGCATGCCACGCGCCATGCCACGCGCCATGCCACGCTGCACATCGGGGTCCCTGTCCTGTCTGAACTCACGCACCTGGCGCCCCAGAGCCCCGGGCCTCCCGCTCACGTTCCCACGGTGCTCAGGAAATCCGATGCTCCCGGGTCCGGGTCGCAGGCCCGCGAGAGGCTCCTGCGTCTTGCCGCCGCGCTTCTCTCGCGTTACCCACATCCCTGTGCATCGCGGTCCTGGGTGCGAGTCGCGCGCCTCCTCTTCCGTTTTCTCAGACGGCCTCTGCCCTGAGGTTCATTGCACCTACCTAAGCCACAGGGGCTTCCCCCGACCACCTCAATCCCGCTTCCGACCCCACTCCACTTCCGGCCCCCCAGCCTTTAAACCCCCAAGCCCCGACCCATTTCTAGGTCTCCACGCACTTCTTCTTCCCAGAGCCAGGGATTCTGCGCCGGTTCATTCATTCTCCTCTTCATGACTCGGCCAGCCGTTCCTCGGACACCCTGGGAACGTTCCCGACTATCCTGTGCTTTTATTTCTTATCTGTAACGGAAGAAGCAATTGCATCTGTCTCTGTGCAGTGTGGTGGTAATAAGGTAGCCAGGTCAAACTGGTCACGGCTGGCTTACTGCTACCGTTATACTTCATCAGCTGCCTCCCACTACCTTCCTTCAGGGACCTTATCATGATTCATGGTTGCCCAGTTCAATTGCTCATGGATCGCCCGCAGCACATTTGCACATAGAATGGAGCCCCACCCCGCCCCACAGCAAGGGGCTCTCTGGCGTGTGGGTTTCTGGCTCATGTCTTGTTGGAGCCCACACTGTGGTAGGGTTAAGGATGTTAACCTTTTTCAAACACTCTTCACCTCACACTGCGTTCATCATCGCTGGCCATCTCCTGCTTGTCATCTGTTTCTTTCCTGTTCTTTATTCCTCTGCTCTTGTCCAAGAGACGAATCTGTGAGGGTCCCAGGATAGGATAGGGGCGTGGGAACAGGAGGCGGGTCCTAAGTGAGCACTGAGGCCACGCACAACCAGCTGGGCTCCCAGGGGAGCTCTGGTGAGAGGAGAGGAGGCAGGTGGGCTGCTGGTCAGAACTGAAGAAGACATTCCTGAACTGGGCTAGCCTGGGGTGGGCTTGGGAGCTTGAGTCGTCCACAGTTAATCCCAATGCCTTTGTGTGGCAGAATAAGATGGCATTAGATATAAAGAACATAAATGATATGGTCCTTTATTTTTGCATGTGTGCATGCATGTGTGCATACAAGAGGGCACTTGAGTGTGTGTGTGCCTGTGGAGGCCCAAAGGTGGTACTGGAAATCATTTTGGAATGCTCTACCTCTTTATGGCTTTGCTCAGGGGTTTCCCAGGCTCTGCCTTCCAGGACCGGAAGTGAAGACTACTGCCATTTCCACTGGGCATTTTCACGTGGGGCCTTTTGCTTGTGAGGCAAAGGCTTTAACCACTAAACCATCTCCCCAGCCTCCCAACACACATGTTGAGATATAAACATACAAACATAGGCATGTATATAGTTTATTATAGAAGAGTTGTGCAGAAGTAGGTCTGTGCAAGCGTACATGCAGGGCGGCTAAAGAAGGTGGCAAGGTAGTAACAATGGTGTAGGGAAGATCAACTGCTTTCACAACTGATCACTGTTCTGCGCTATCACTCCTTCAGGTGTTGTGATGAAAGCTGAGGGTGACGCGGCTGTCCTAGTCCCATGTGGCCTCTCCTTTAGTATAAATGACACTTTTCCCAATGATGACTTGTCACATGTACCAGTTTTTCTTTTGCGTGTGAAGTGGGAGTCACAGGGGTCTGTGTTATGCCTTCATGGAGAGAATAATTATCAATTGTGGCTTCTACTGTTTGCCACCGAGCCCCTCTAGTTGGGCTAAGTATGAAGGAAGTTATCATTAGATGATTTACAAAGTAACTGGACGGGCTGAAAGGGCGGGGCTCTAGGCCGAGCTCCCAGGATCAACTACCAGTTTCCAGAATCACTCAGCTTTTCCATAGCCAAATGCAGTGTCTTTCCGACATTCCTGAAGGAAAATGACGCGAGAACCTCCATGCTGTGTCATAACGAAGGAGTGAAACAGCCACCCTCCTCCTCTCTTCCTCCTCCTTCCCTTCCTCCTCCTCGTCCTCCTCCTCTCCACCCAGGACCAAGTTCATGAGCCTTTGATGCGTGCTAGGCTCAGGGTCAAACTCAGAAAGGACCCAGATATGCAGCTTCATGAGTTCTTGGTTGTGATTTGTTTGTGTAATAGTAATAATTCACTTAAATGTGTGTTTTGTGAGTGACGTCCTTTGGGACAATGGAATCTACAAATAGCTCCTTCCTTTTGCCACTTGCTAGTGACCAGTTTCAGCCAGTGGCTCTTCCAGGCCTTGTCACTTCCCCCTCCCCTGTCCAGTGTCATTATTTCCCTGTACCATGGATGACACCTGAATGCAGATGCAAAGAGAATCAGGGCTGGTAGAGCACACATGTGTATGTACACACACACACACACACACACACACACACACACACACACACTGACACATCCCCATGCGGGGGGGCAGGGGCTATCCTTGCCCAGGCTGGTGTTTCATGGCAGGATCAACCAGCATGTGACTGGGGGAGGCAAGGATGAGGCAGGGAGGAAGCAATACTTTTGGAGGTTGTCGCCCACCATGGGTCTGAGTCGTAGCCTGGGGGAAGATACGCCTCACTGAACTTCTGGAGCGTTGGGTCCAGGTGGATGGCGAGAACGAAAACCTACAGCCAGTGAAATGTGAGCTGTGTCGTGGGCACTCCTTCTGTCTTCATGTCCCGGAAGTGTCACATCCAATAAAAGCAGGTCAGAACACCCTGACGTTATGAGAAAGACCAGGAAAGCAAGAAAAAGCTTTTTGGTACAGATATTTTCACATTTTCATTCGGTAACTGGTTCCCCCATTATATAGCTAGTTAAGTCTCCCCTCAAGTTAGTGAGAACTCAGGTGTTTGTGTGGTTGTTATCATTTTATAAGTGAATATGCCTAGAGTGACACAAAGTACATCCTCACCCGTCTTTAAATGATTCTGGAAACTCTAGCTTTTAGCTTTCAGCTCATGGAACAAGAAGGAAGTTGGAATGAGTATTGAGGAAGCAACTCACTTCATCTGCCACGGTCAACTTCATCATGACTGCGACAGAAGAGTAGGACCCAAGCTCAGAGTGCCAAACTAGACCTGGCTCATTCGGCCTTCACCTTGAGCTACGACATGGGACCCGGCGCTGAATATAATCACCACCGCTAGTTATTAGTATACATTTAATAGTCTACTCTCTCTTGCCATAGTGCACACTGCTGGAGATCATTTTGAGTAGCAAGTTCAAATATAAAAATAGAGTGATTTGGGGAACAAAAGTAGATTTATAACTTCTGCCTGATTTTTTTTTTCTGAGCAAAGCTAATATCATGTCCACTATACTTGGTAAATTAATTGCATGCTAGGCCATGTGTCCACTATACTTGGTAAATTAATTGCATGCTAGGCCAATGAAAAAGCATGCTTAATTCAGCTATAGAAATCACAAATGTGAAATTACGTTCCTCCAATCATCACCCTTCAATTTTCAGAAATTGGAACTAATTCAAAGGAAACATGTCTGGCTGAGGTACATAAGCAGTGAGCAAATTCCAGAATATTCTATGGAAGAATCAGTTTTATTTAAAACCAGTGCCCTGAGCCAAATCAACCTGTACATCTTACCAACTCCAAAATTGAAAATGTTTTCTCCAAAACATTTTAATTGAAAAAACCTTTTGGAATGTGAGTGTGTACACGACATTTTCTCTTAATTATGATGTTATAAAGTTAAAGCTTGGGCTGGAGAGGTGGCTCAGGGGTTAAATCCTCTGCCTTGCAGGTGGAAGGTCCTGAGTTCGGATCCTAGATCCCACGTATAGACGCCAGGCGGAAGCGGGGGCGGCCTGCACTTCTGGTCCTGGTAGGGCAGAGCCTCTGATTCCCAGGGCAGAGTAAACAAGAAGGAGGTAGAGGCGTCCATGGTGGTTCCCGAATTCGTCCGTGGTTCTACACACACACACACACACACACACACACACACACACACACACACACACATAAGCACACACGCACAATTGAAATAAATAATAAAAAAATTTAAAGTTAAAGCTTTAACCTGAGATTTAGTTCCACAGTCTAAATCCTGTAGCTTTGATCACATGGTGGGGAGAACAGTTGGAAATTTCGTTGGATGATCTGATCTAAAGCAAGTCATACCTTTCAGTACTTCCCTAAATGTCCATACAGAGTTGTTAGGCATTGAGCTTATTTAAAACTTCTTACGTTGAACAAGAGAGAAGTGGCCTGCAGCGTTTCCTTCCTTGGAACTTTGCTAAGAGGATGCCTGACTCTCTCTGAGGTCCCAGGTAGAGTGGGTAGAGCGAGCTCTAGCTCAGAACATTTGCATTACTTAGTGGGAATCTGTGAGTCAACTCTGCCTTGTAACAGGTAGTGACGGCCTAAAGGCACAGGTTGGACTTGCAGTCAAGGAATAAGGGAATTTGGTTCATTTAGGATCAAAGAGCAGAAATGCTGAATTTGCTATTCAGGTACTCTTGTGTTCAAGTAACTTCTCTCACTCTTTTATTTTTGCCATTTTTTCATGTGTTTGTGTCTACTGGATACCTACCTGTGTGTATGCATGTTTGCAATTGTGTGTGTGTTTGTGTGTGTGTGTGCGCGCGTGAGCATATGTGTGTGAGCATGTGTACATGTGTGCATGTGGAGGCCCAGGAGATATTAGATACTGCTCTTGATTGCTCTTCCATTTTATTGTTTTGATGCTGGGTCTCAAACCCAGAATTTGTGAATTGGGCTGGCCAGCTAGCCAGCTTGCTTTAGAGATTCCCAGGTTCCATCTTCTGGGGCCTGAATTAATATTCGCCATCAACTTAACTGCAGGATTCACCCTAATCCAGTTAGCCTCAAAATTGGATAATTGCATTTTATAAAGCAAAGGATATGTTACAACTACAAACCATAACTACAAAAAAATGTTACGCACCCTCATAATCCACAATAATCCCATCTCAAAATATACTATCTAATTATATCTGAAAAATCTTTTTTGCTATATAAGAGAATGTTCTCAAATTCCATAGATTAAGCTGTAGATATCTTTTAGAGGTAGCTACTATTCAATGTAAGACATATGCTATTTTAAAAAGGCACTAAACTTAAATCTCATTACTGGACATTTTCTTTTTTTACTTGAGCACAGTGCTAGGGTGGTAAGTTTGATTCTACTGAATTTTAAAGAAATTTATTTTAAAAGAGAGCTAAGGGCTATTTGGAAGAACATAATTTCTGTACTTTAAGTATCTTGACTCATTTAGAAGTATTCAGAAACCCTAAGGGGAGGGTTTGAATTCAACTGGGCTGTGGCAATTTTGCATAGTTTATTGAACGTGCTAAAGTATCCTATGCTTCTGCATGGTTTTGATCAGCCATGTGGAAACTATCAGTACTAGAATCTGGGATGACTCCACATTGAGGCTCAATTTTTATCATTTTGGAGCTGATAGGTTTCACTATAAACTGACGGTTTTTGATGGATTTACTTACATAGGTCATTTCACATGTCCTGAACTGACCTTGAACACAGTTACATTGGATTGCTGCTGAGGTTCAAGCGGAAAGACAGATGGCCTGTTTCAGGATTTGAACCTTCAAGATTGTCCTATATTTTTCACTTTTTTGCTTGTGTGTGTGTGTGTGTGTGTGTGTGCATGTGTGTATCAGAGGACACTATGTGTACTGTGAAGGTTCATGGGTGACATCTGGAATTATCTTGGATTATTTCACCTGATTTTTACTTTGCTCGAGTGTTTCCCAGGTTCGGTTCTGTCTTCCAGGGCTGGGAATGTAAGCTGCAGCCATTTCTGCCTGGCATTTTATGTGGGATCTGGGATCTGAACTCAGGTCCTTTTGCTTTTGAGGCAGAGGTTTAACCCGTGCGTCATCTCTCCAGCACTGATTTGTCCTTATTGTGACATTCTACAAACAATCTGTTCCATTCACTAGAATTCATAAACTCTCTGGGACTTGATCTGTTTTCTGTTGCTGCTGTGTTAACTGCAGACATCCGTGGCTATTCCTGGGACTTGTAGCTCTAGTTCTTCAGTGACCACATGATTGCAATACACCTAGTGCGTGTGCTGCTTGGACAGGTTCTATGCTATCTGCAGTGTGGGGGGCAGCGTAATACAAAGATGTCTAAGACTAGTCCCTGTTGGTTTGGGACCGTGACACTGGGTGACGACTGGCCTTACTGAATCTTCATTTCCAGCATGTATTCTGCTGTCTGGCACGCAGTCAGCTCACAGTGCCAACTCAGAATGAGGTCATGTTTCTTCATTAAATAGCCATTTGTTTAATGAAGAAAAGCTTAAGTAGATGTTGAATGAACCATGTAAAAATGGAATTTCTCATAAAATATTAGTGCTATCTTTCAGTCCCTCTTCAGCAAACAGTTTGTTTTAGGACCCCGGAGAAGAGAACTAGCAACTCATCTAAGGACCCTTGGAAAAATGTCTTGCCAAAAAAGCAGTCGCATGAGTGAAATCCTGTGGGAAAAGAGTCCAATTTACTGCTTGACTGCATCTCTGAATTGATTAGATTAATTTCACTATTTAGTTTCAATGCACTGTTTTCATTTGGACTCCATCAAAATACCACTTGAAGGAATGCTGGGTTTGTCTCTGGCCCAGCTCCTTGCTGCCTGTGCTGGAAGAAGCAGAGACAGAGTGACCACTAGGGAGAGGCACGGAGCGGTCAGCATGCAGTGCAGCCCTTCGGGAGACAGAGACGAGACAGAAGGAAGACATGGGGCAGAAGGTCTGCAAGACAGGGGCAGAAGCTGGGACAGGATTCTTTCTTCTAAGAAAGGCCATATTTTGAGAATATATCTTTCTGTTCCATGAATGGACCCTCTTTTCATGATCCACACCTTCCATCTCTTTGGAATCAGCAGCACACGTCAGCCCCCTGAATCCTGCCGCTAGTAGAAGCCCCTCTTGTCTCTCTCCACCCTTCCAGCTGCAGCAGTGGGAAACGGAGCAAAGAGACAAACATCCCTTAAAATGCTGTTATGAAAACAAAATGAAGATTGGTCAACTAGAAGTTTACATAAACCCTTAAAGGCTATTAAAGTGATCCCATCCGATATGAATTGTTGTAAACTTTATAAATAGTTCAAAGGGACAAGAAAGTTTGTCCAATTTGTTTTGTGGAAAATCAGCTTTCTGTAGTTGATTTTTGGCAAATTGACCTTGAACTAGTCTTGAAGGATTAATACAGTTCGCCTAGGAAAAATGAATGGGGAAATATGAAATTTGGTATATAAATAAGGAATAGGCCATTTATCTTTTTAGGAAAAATATTAGAGCCCTAACCCTGTTCTCATAAAGTAATTTGGTTTACAGGAAGTATACACTGTTTTTTTTGTGTAAATATCTTCTAAAGTTTGGTTTTAAAATATACACAAAGAGAAAGAGAGCAAGAGAGAGAATCTTCTTAGGTATTGGGTACGACTTACGATAATTAAGGACACACTACACATAGAATGTAGAATGGTAATAATTGAAATGAAACAAACTGGACATTTGTCTCAATCAAAATGTTTTGATACCAGATATCACAACTGGGGCCTGTGCGTGCGAGGCGAGTTGCTCTGCCTCTGAGCTTCACTACAAGGCCATTTCAGCAGCTTATTTTGCACATTTCATTGTCATAACAGATTCAATAGCATGATGAAAAGCAGAAATTAAAGGCTAAGAAAGCAACAAGTACTAGGCTAAACAAAGCCTAAGTGTGATATCAAGAGCTAGTGGCTCTCAAAGCTCAATAATGCAGATAAATTTTGTGGCATGTAAGACAGATGAAAAAGATAAAGACCAGAATTGCAAATAAAATAAATAATTAAGGTAGTCATTGTAATTACATTACAGTATAATTTGTCTGTCATTCAAGAAAAAATTATCTAGCTGGGATGGATTGTGTAACCAAAATCAACTTAACAAAGTGATAAAAATTTAAATGACCTATAACCATAGAAAAAATTGCTTGAAGATGCTAAATTCAGCAGTTTTCTCTAGTAAATTCTATAGATGATCAGCAAAATACTTAAAATATACAGTCTAGTCTCAGTTATGACAGGGAAAAGATACAAAATGAACTGTTGAAATGGACTGGGAGTATAATAACCCAATAATGCAGTACTTACCTATTATATATGAAGCCCAGGTTTGATTTCAAGGCCAGCAAAGAGTAAAATAAATATATAAATAGACTATATCTATATCTATATCTATATCTATATATCTATATATCTATATTCAAGTACAGAACACGTGACAAAATAATAGCCTGTAATACTAAGCGATGATTTTGCAGTTTTTCATCTGGAATGTAAGAAAAATCCATTCATAAAGAGCAGTCACTATAACAGTAGGTTAAAGGAGAAGCAGAAAGGACTTGTTCTATAGGTACCACCATTAAAGTTTGCCATTCCTTATAATAAAAACTCAATGATTAAAAAAAGAATATACCAGAATGATTTAAAAGACTTTTAAAAAGTCAACCACAAGAATAAAACTCATACCTGTTTCTAAAACTTGGGGCATTTTCATTAAAATAATTAAAGGGAAAAAGATACAAAGAGATGATAAAACTATTCAGAACATTCTTTTCTTCCAAGCACCTGTCAGGTTCACTTTGAGGTGGGCATGTGATGTAGTGGCTAAAACAGAGTGACATGTGCCACCAAGATTGCAGAGAAGATGTGGGGCTGCTGACCTTTGCTATGATTAGCATGTACAGACTGAGATGGGTTTCTAATAGTTTGAGTCCCAGCGGACCACAGGATGCCATTAATCTAGCTGATGAATATGAGGGAGAGATACAGCTTTGTCAGGAGAAGATGCTGAACTACTCAGTCAGACTTTCCCTTCTGGGCAGGATCTTGCATCCCCTGAAACTGAAGAGAATCCTGAACTCTCTGTATAACTTTGATCAGGGTTAATTTCTACGTTATTCTTGGTAGGAGATTAAAGATATCATAAGTAGAACAATTATAACAATATATGGTGACAAGTTATTTAAAATATATTAATTACCTCTTGAATTTTCCATTTAATGTTTTTAGACTAGGGCTGATTGCAGGTAATTAAAACTGTAGAAAATAAAAATGGGCTAAGCAGTCAGTACTCTACATTTGTCTAGAGCATAGCTCACCCTTCTCTGACTGAGAAATCTCTCCTGATAATTGATGTTATTCTGGTGTAATCAGCAAGTTCATGAGATGAAAGAATAAACTGAACACAAATAATAACAAAGGGGCAAGAAACTTGGTATTATCTACTTAAAAATCCTAAGATGCTAACTTAGTTCAGACTAGCAGTACAAAGAGATCATACATCAAGTGACTTCTAAGCAACAGAATGGATTTCTCAGCATTCTGGGAACTAGATGTCTGGAACTAGAGGCTCAGATGGGGTGATGGGGTGATAGCATGGAGGGGTGCTGGTGCTGGTGGGGCCCCTGTTCCTGCTTTACAGACTGCTGAACTCCCACCTATGTTCTCATGCCACACAGAGCAGAGGTTGACAGCAAGATAGCTCGAGACTCCTAAGGTCCATAGTTCTATTCATGAAGCATCTATCTCGATGGCCTCCTTTAACCCGAGTTACTTCCCAAAGACTCTCTTCTTGATGTCATCACCCCAGGGAGGATATGGCGTAAATGTGAATGTTGGGGGGCACCCATTTAGCCCAAAGCAGATTCAGGGGCCAATAGTAGAGTTGAGCAGTCAGATGCAAAAGAAATAACAGCGAACTGTTCTCACACAAGTAACAAGAAGTTAGTATACATAGGATTTACTTCATTAAAGCTGATAAAAATAGAAGACACCTAGGAGTAATTCAAATAATGCATGTTTATACTCAGTCTGCAATGGGAAAGGAATCCGAAGAAGGAAGGTTAAAACTCAATAAGGGACAAAATAAATGAAGGACATGTACCAGGCTCCTAGATAAGGTTTTTGTGGTAGTAAAGTGCTCCCTGGATTATTCAGTACTGTACAGGGTGGAATCAGCAATGATAGAACAGGCAGTAGCTAGTTTGTGCTAAATATGGAGAATAAAACGTAAGGGATGATGGGAAGCAAGAGTGTTCTGAAGGATGCAACTATTTAACTGAATGCTAAGGAAAGTAGCAACAAAGTGTTGTCTGGAAAGACAAGCTGTGTGTTAAACATAAAAACTAAGCTGTTGCTGGCACGAGAGGCCGCATATTGATCATTGTCATGGTTTGAAATGTGTCCCCCACAGTCTCTTGTGTCTGGGAAGGTTTGAGAGGTGGAGCCTTGCTGGAGGAAGGCAGTCATAGGGGGTAAGCCTTGAGGTGGATGAGTCCCACCCTAACTCCAGGAGGAGTCTGCCTTTGCAGCGAGCCATCTGGTAGCCCTCAGCCTCTCAGCTAGGTGTGAAGTCATCTGTCTTCAGCTTTGGCCAGCCAGCCAGCCATGCCGCCTCCACCATGATACACTGTATCTCCCCTTTGAAACCGTAAGCTGAATAAATCTCCCTTCTCCCCTAAGTTTCTTGATTTTGGGTGTTCTCTCACAGCAATAGTTCAGAGTAACCATTACCATCATACAGAGACCATGCCTGACTTTCCCATGTAGTTCCTGCCCACTATATTGGACTGTGGCATTGCAACTGTCCACTTCTGAGTGGAGTCACCTGTGGACTAGGCCAAGTCTTTTCCTCTGACAGTTGGCCGCAGAGAACTTTCCATGGGGTTGTGGAAACAGGCGGAGAAATAAAGCAGTGCTGTGTAAGGCATGTTTTTGTTTATCTTTATTTTGCTCTCTGTGATTGTACAGATACTAAGAAATATTTACAATAGTTTTCTATTACTTTCTAAAATTATAGCTTTATTTAACATCCTTACTTGCTTATATATGTAGACACTATTAAGTCCTATACATGAATAATGATAAAATTGAAAATTAAAAAAAATTTTTTCGCCCTTTCCCCACCCGCCCAGATGCACCCAATCCAGCCAGGACACACTGTGCCCAGGGGGTGACATCCAGTACCTATGAGGATGGAGCCAAGGGCGGTGTAGGAGCAGCAAAACTGAAAAAAAAATCAACAAACCATAATTCAGAAAATCAGAGATTATACATCAACTACCTGGAACCAGGCCAGCCTAATCTCTCCCCATCCTGAAGCTCAGGGAAATTTGTGGAAGAGGAGGTGGTAAGATTGTAAGAGCCTAAAGATGGGGAAGAGCAACGATATGCAAGATACTCCACACAAGTTAGAGCCGACGTAACCATAATAGGATTTTGCATGACCTGAGCAATTACCAACATATCATTGACCCCCATAGTCTAGCATGGATCACAGGCACTACGATCCTTACAGGCAAGGGTTAACAGCCACAGTAGTGTTCCTGTACTAAAGGGGAACACAAGAAAGAGCTCTAGGCAATGCCACTGAGTCCTTACACCTCATCAGAGAGGAGGACCCAGAGGGAAGTTTGACATGCACACTAAAGGATGCTCCAGAATGGGGGGGAGGGGTTACTGGAAGAAAGAAAGGGAGGGGGAAAGAAAGGAGAAAAGGGGGGAGGGAGCAAAAGGGTCCAAGGAGGGGTGGAGGGAGGGAGGGGAATGGGGTACTTATCAACTTTGTATGAGTGGAAGAAATTTTTAAAAATTTTTTTCTTTACTTCATCATTGTCATTTAGCTTTAGAATTTATTTTTGATCTGTCATTTTAAATGATATTGCTTTATTCCAGATGCTATCTAGAAATAAATAACTATATTTTCCAGTCACTTTCTTTCACATTTTTTCTAATTTTTAAATTATAAAATGATTTCTTAGAGTAAATTCTTTCATTCACTCTGATTCCCAATTTTAAAGTTTTAGTATTAAATTTTTATATACAAATCTATATTCACAGGATGTATAAGTTCATTTGTGGATGAACTTATGGAAACGATTCAAAAATATCCAGTTATATATCTGCTTTAAGAAAAATTAAGCAAAAACATCAGGAAATCATAAGCTTGAAAAAAAACTCTAAAATTGAACTCTTAAATCAAAGATTTGAAAAGATGTACAAAGGAATTTCTCTGGCAGTAATCCTTTTCATTTGGCCTTTCCTGTTCTCTTTCCAACTTGCAAAATGAAAAAAGTCAACCAGAAATCAAAAGCAGCTATATGGTATCATCAGATCCGTGTTGACTCCACATATGGTTGGAAAATGCTTGAGACACAGCCATGTATAAGCAAATGCAGATGCTCACTTTTCTCAGTTGGCTTATCAATGTTGCTACCTCTGTAGAATGACACAACTTCACCCCATACCCCGTGTTGATTTCCCCTCTTGCTCCCAGAGCTCACGAGCCCACAGTCCACTGGTCCTGCTCATTGTCTGTTATCTTGTCGTAAACCTGGATTTCACGTAGGTGAGCCAAAGGTCTCTAAACACTGAATGAGTTTCAGAGTACTGGTCTTAATTACTGTTGATGCCCAGGCAATTGGGACACTTCCAGAGAATCATGGGTTTATGTCTCTCTGTCCCTCCCACCACCCCAACCCATTTCAACTTTCTTAGCTCTTAAGCTGTGAAGAATCCATTCCACACTCTAGTTCATTTGGACGGGAGGGCTAACCAAACAACACAAGTAAAGTGTTTTGGAAAATATAAAATATTAAATCGGAAAAGTGGCATTATTTAATCTTTTCGGTGGCAGGTAAAGGGAAAGAGGGACTATAAAACATTTATTATTATTCCACTGGCAGTAAAAACAGAGGAAAGAGAGCACATGGGAAGACCATAAACTGTACTAAATTCTTACTCAGCTCCATACGGTGCAGTATTAACTATCCAGTTGCTCTTTAATTATGCACCAGCTGGAAAGTGTGTGTTGGCATCTGATCTGTACACCAGGGCAGGAGACAGTGGCCATGCCCAAGGTATCTTGGACATGCTTTCCTGAATGATACTTTATCAACACATTGCCACCAGCTGTGGCTGCAAAAACATTCCAGGCAGCACATTTAAGTGCTTTGAAACCTAGTGAATGGGGATTTTATTGGCTTTAATAAAATTATTACCATACTGGACATTTGAAAGCAAGGCAAACTTTTGAGCAAGTTTATAAATCACTGGTGTTTAAAGCTTATTCTTGGCCTTGTGGATTTTGATAGCATGATTATAATCGATGTATCTTTGAAACTCTGATTTTAGAAATGGGCTCTTGACATAACATACTAGTTCACGGGCATTTTCAGTTGGAGATTTCCTTTTGCATTTACTTTAGTTCACTCAAGAGGTAGAACGAATACTCAGTCCCAAGGCTCCCAAAGCTTTTCTCAGCTCCTGAGCCCTTAGGCCACACAGGGAGGTGACAAAGACATTTAGACGAAGAGGCAGCCATTTTTCTCCCCTATGGTTAGGACTACAGGCGAGAATATTTTGATAATACTGTATGGGCTATAATTTGCAGACGATGCATACAGTACTTAGTATGCATTATCTGATGTCATCTTATAACAATTCCATGAACTCAGCATGGTTACTCTTTCACCAATCACCAATGTTCAGAAAGCTAAAGGTCTCCCCACCATGTTTATGTTATTAATCATGTCTCTCAAATCCTTTCATCTAAGCATGCTATCTGTTTTATTAATTTTTTGGCTTTGCAACATTGAAGGATGAAGAAGTTCATCACTTTTCCTTCAGAAATTTAAGAACAGTAACTATTTAAGTAAATACATATGGACCATGTGGACATTTGGAAAACAAATGTCAAATTTCAGACTTTGTTGGTAATAACTTGAATAATTCTGATATATCTGCAATAACTTTGAAGATATAAAGAATTTTTAAACAGTAGAAATGAATACCTGAACTTATATAAATTTTTAAGATTATGGCATAATTATGTCTTAGGCCAAAATGAAACTGATGAAAATAAACTACATATATATATATTCTATTTCTATATATAGTATATATAATAGAATATGTATATGTTACATATATATATAACATATGAAATAAAGATTTTGTTGCTATAGTTGAAAGGGGCCAGGCTATGATTCATTAAGATAAAATCATTTTTATTCATTTTCACATGTTTATTATATGTTGGGTGTATGTATGTATGTGTGTGCAGATTGTATATGTGTGCTTTGCATGTGTGTGTACATGAATGAGCCTGACATTGATATCAAGGATCATCCTCAATCACTATTCCACCTTACTCTTTTGAGACAAGTTCTTTCATCAAACCCAGAGTTCACCAGCAGGGTCCCTCCCTGTGGAGGACTATTGCACTCAAACATTAATGTTCTTTCAAATGATCAGATTTAAAGATCAGATTCTGTCTTGTTGAGTTTGGGATACAATTATTCAGGGGTCTCAATTCCTAACAAGTTTTCAGCAAGTATTGAGTCAGGTCTCTACACACCATACCTTGAGGAGAAAGTGTCTAGGCTGTGGTTCTCACACAGGCCGCATATCGGAGTCACAACCCTGGCATGTCCCACTCTCTATACCCAAGAACTGGGAGCTCTTACCCCTCCTCAGGCTTCCTGACCTTAATCAGTGGGGACTGTGAGCCCCACAAGCTTTTCTCTTTACTTTTCTCTTTTCCTTTCCTTCCTTCCTTCTTTCTTCTTTTGTTCATGTGTGTGTATGGTTTACACACGAGTAGGTGTACTCATGTGTAGGCACATGTACAGAAGACACTTGATTATGCATGTGCCTTTAGAAGCCCCAGGGTGCATAGGAATCACCCTGCATTGCTCTACCTCCTTATTGCTTTGCTCTGGGGTTTCTCAGGCTCCACCTCCGGGGCTGGCACTCCACAGACTACCACCATATTTTGCCCAGCGTTTTTATGTGGGGTCTGGGGATCAGAACACAGGTCCTTTTGCTTGCAAGGTAAAGGCTTGACTCACTGGGCAATCTCCCACCTAGAGGATTTCTTAATATTGCCTGGAAAGTGGATAAAAAGAGAAGACGAAAGAGGGGCATCCACGTGCCATCAGAGTCGGGCAGCCGCTCAAAATACTCAAGCATTACGGCAAGTGACAGCATCAGACCCAAGTTCCACAATGTCTCCCAAGTGTTTCCGAGCTGAAGTTTAGAAGACATGTCCTTTGCCTGAGTTTTCTACACTGGCCCAACAGGTCTTTGTCAGTCTCTTCCTGGTGCGTAGCGAGTCTTCCTTAACAGTCAGGAGGACTCTCCCTGCAGGAAAACTATCAACTAGAGACAGGGAAACAGGTGTGTTTCAGGTATGTGTCACCTGGCGCCGTGTAAGCTACGGTGCCAGATAATTTTATGTTATGACACTTCTTCCCGTAACTTCTGAACTGGCTCTTCTGCAAGCTCTCCCGTCTCTCCACCCGCCCCCTCCTCCATCTCTCTTCCCGCCACACCATCATGGCTGCTCCCTCCCTAAGCTCTCTGACTCTAAGCTATTTCCTCTGTCCTAATGCACTCTCATCCGAAGGCTAAACTGTGGGTCCTTCAGCCACCAGCCTTCAACTCTACACAAACACCTACTTCTTAGGTCTGAAAAAAATTCTCATTCCGAAATGCCTGGCAGGAGAGAAGGAGAATGACTGTCTCCAGGGACACGCCCACTGGCATGTTCAGTAAATGCCTGGCTCATGCCACTGACAGGAAGTGTGATGGGACTTCAGGAGCCAGGAGTGCACAGGACAGGAGAACAGAGGGAGCTGGGTGAGGAAGGAGGAGGCTTGAAATGGGTAAAAATGGGGGTCAAATAAGAAGGGGTGAAAACACCATGAATACACCTCAAAAGCCTGAAAGAATATTTTAAAGCATTCTTATTCTGAAAAAAACCATCATCCTTCCATAAAGTGGAAAAATTAGTCCAACAGAACATTCTCTGCCTAGCTTCATGTCTTTTAAATAATTTTGTCTTCACTTTGATTTTCTTGAGCCACTGAAAAGAGGGGACACCACGACATTCTCCCAAGATCTTTTGCCACGTGTCACTCACTAGTGAGCAAAGACAATTTCCTAATATCCGCGTTGAGGCTTCCTGTGCTTCCGCAGCTGCCCAGCGGGTACCTGGAGTGGTTAGTGTTCTGATGTTGGGGCGAGAGGGGAGAGAGATGGGAGGGGTGTCCCCCGAGTGTGATAGGGATGAGAAAAAGAAACACAAATAGGACCTGCATGTCAGGTCAGTCTCCGTACTTTGAAAACCCACCCAGCCTTAAAGACTTCTCTGCAAGAACACGGTTGAAGGGGCCTAGCCGCCGAGTAGCTTCAGAATCCTCAGGTCCGAGGCCAGTAAATCCCACGGCAGATGAGAGACTCTAGAGGTTGACTTCTGCTTCAGGCTCGGGGATACCAGACTCCACAATTACCCTCAGGCATCGGACTCGGCTCCTCGCCACCACGGGTGGGATTTGCACCCACTGTTCTGAGTTTTTTCAGTGCCCGAGCCCAGCCCCCTCCTGGCTCTGTCTCCATGACTGCCTCGCACAGCTGTCTCTCCCGGGGCGATGCTAGGTGGTCTCCAGGCGTCCTAAGCTGGGTGTACTCCCCCTTCCGGGCTGCAAAGTAGCTCAGTCTCCAGTGATGGATGCCCTCTCATGATGGCACCTGGCTACAGCCTCTGAAACAGGGAGCTGGGAGCCAGGCCTCCCTCCACTGCTGTCCCCTGGGCGGGCTCCTGGGAAGCCCCCCGCTGGGATCCAGCTGGGAAGGCTGTGGGCTGGTGCCCAGGGTGGGCCTGCCTGGGCCCGCCTTTGGGAGACTTCAGCGGCGGGCAGCCGTGTACCCCAGCAGTAGTCTCCTCGCTCCTGCTTGCTGCCCCCCTTCTCTTCCACCTTGGCGCTCTTTGGTTTGGAAGTGAGGCTTGCAGTCGCTCTCACTCTTCGTTCCCGTGTCCCAAGGTGGCGCACCTGCGCGTCTTGCCTGGAGGCCTGCGGGGCCTCATCAGTTGCTCTCACGTTTTTGTTTTAAATAAAATTCACTAGGATTTTTCAGTTTTTAATTTTTTCTACCTTCTTAAATCAGTTTTTTTAAAAATCGTTTAAATCTTTCCTTTTTATTAATTCATATTTCCTATTTTCTTTTGGTTTAAGTGAAATTTTATTTTATTTCATTTAAGTGAAATGATCTGTCTTTATTTTTACTGAAAGTGTTGAAATATTTTTTGAACTTAGGCTGTTACATATATCTCCTTTATTCTAACATAAATTATTATTTTTTTCATCATTTTATAAGCAATATTTTACTTCATCTCAGGTTATTTTGAATATAAACTTTCAGAAGCTGAATTTTAACTTTTATTTTTTCTAGTTGCATTAGCTTACAATCTGTACGACCTGAAAAATTTCTACTTTCTGAAATATGGTGAAGTTTTTATAGTCAAATATTTAACGAAATATATTCAAAGGGATAGCTTTCTTTCTTTTTGTAAGGTATATTACCTATTTATCTAGCTATTCTGTATGTGGAGATATATAATCATATTTCTGGTGTCTTTATTTTTTTAAACTTTATTTATTTTGTGTGTGGGAGATGTGCACTGGTGTGTACCTGTGGAGGACCAAGGATGATTTCGGGAATCATCCTGGATTACTTCTACCTTCTTTTTGCTTCACTCTGGGATTTCCCAGGCTCCACCCACCAGAGCGGGAAGAGCAGACCGCACCATTTCCACAGGTGCTTTTACATGGCACCTGGAATGGCAATGACCTTCTGCTTGCGAGCCAGAGTCTTAATCTCTTAACGCCTCTAATTACTCATATTCTATTGTAGAGTAACGTCTATTTGTTCTTGCAGACCTTCGACTCATAAGTCATTCTCCAGGAGTTATTCTGCCAGTGAGCATTACTAAGGGCAGATATCTAATTAAAACTATAAGATTTGCTTTGGGATCACAATGATTTCATGCACATTAGACAATTATAATTCCTTCAGTAAAATAGGCCTTTTATATAAAATTTAGGTTGAAATATTAAATTTACTGTGAAGGGGCATTATTCAATTATTTATTTTAGATTTCTTTCATGGATATCATTAAGATTTTATATCAAATTATCAACTTAGGTAAAAATTTATTTTTAATTACTGACATTAAAAGAACAAATGCAAATGAAGGTGTGCTGATAGCATTAGACTAAAAGCATGCTACAATAATGAGTCTCTTGGAACTTTTTCTAGCTGAATAATTTAGTTAAATAAAATCATTAGTTCCTTTTATTTTTGCAAAGTAGACAATCCACACAATTTTCACTGTACAACGTATGTGACTTCTACATCCCAATGGAGTTTTCATGACATGTACTTAGAAATACTGGCAGATGTAGGTTAATACACAATTCCCTTTCATAAGTTAGCTGGAAAGGGAGAACTGACAGAAATGGTGACTATTGGAAGAAGGCTCTGGATGGCAAAACATTAGAATATTTCGCCTTCTGTTGAGGACTGAGGTGCTGTAAAGCAATGAGCTGTGCCTCGCTCATTCGCATTGCATGCTGTGTCACCTAAGGGAAATAGCAACGAGTCACCTCCAGGAAGCATCAACACGCTGTGGCAATTTAATGTTGGCAAGGGATGACAAAGATGATTTTAAATTCAAGATGTGTCGGGAGGCAGACGAGCAACGCAGAGCAGCCCTGGAGGGCATGTGTTGAGTGCCGGGCATGGAGACAGGGGTCGTGCTCAGTAGCATCAGCAATTGCACACTGGACAAAAAGGCATCTACAGAGGCAGGTCTGTAGACCAGGTCCCCAATAAGATGTTCCACATGATGCTAGGATTGGTCTTTAGCTGAGTTCTCCCAGGTAAAGATGCAACCTGCCTCCTTGCTGGGCTTTCCAATCGTTCCTACCAGAACTGTCAGCCATTCACCTTTCTGTGCTTCAGTCTCTCTTCAGTACTTAGGAGCGCTGCGTCTTGCTCCCCGGCCTGCCACAAATCAGTTTCCACTTCTCTGTCATGGGTGCGTGTCTACCTCCACCCCCGCCGCCCTCGTCTGGTGGTCAGGAGCTGTCAATCTTTGTCTTCCTGGAGCTCTGAGCAGCTGAGGCAGGAATACTACCCCCCCCCCAGCTCTGTCTTATTTTTCAGGACTGTCTGTGCTTCCCCTACATGCCTATCAAACTTCCTCCCCCTCTTCTTGACCCTTCCTTAGTTTCTCCTTCAATACTGATGCTTTTAGCAGTCTCATCCTCCCACGGTTCCAATTACGACATACACTTTTTTTGGCATGTGTGGATGTGTGTGTGTGTGTGTGTGTGTGTGTGTGTGTATGTGTGTAGATGAGAGCACTATGTGTATCTGTGGAGGCCCAAGAATGACTTAGGGAAGCATCTTGGATTATTCTACCTCATTATTGCTTTGTTCTGGGATTTCACAGGCTCTGCCTTCCAGGGCTGCAATTGTCGGCTGAAGCCATTTCTGCCTGGTTGTATTCTGAACTCAGGTCTTTTGCTTGCAAGGCAAAGGCTGAACCACGTCTTTATTTTTCCAAGGGGACTTCAAATCTTAAATCCAGACTCTCGGTCAATGTCTGTACCTGACATATCAGCAACACCTCAAGGTTCCGTGTACGGAGGTCACCATCGCAGACCTGCTTCCTTGTCACTGATTCGTGTGAGCCACGATCTTGTAGCAGATACCCCATAGCATTTTGTAAGTGGCTTTATTAAAACATCTATCACTCTGTATTGCAAGCATCTTTCTTTTTTCTGTCTTCCTCTCAATGCCCAAAGGTCGAGCACATTGCTGTCACAGAAGAAATCATGGAACATTCCAAACTTCCAGGAAGGCTGCCAGAATGTCTGGAGCTAGATCAGTTGTTTTTGAATTTGAGTTTAAAAATGCTCCGTAAAGCATATTTACCTCTGATGATGAAAGTGATTGGGTTTCTTTGTGTTTAAAACTTGTTAGAGGGGCTGGAGAGGTGGCTCAGGGGTTAAGTCTCTGCCTTGCAGGCGGAAGGTCCTGAGTTCGGATCCTAGACCCCACATATAGACGCTGGGCCAAAGCAGGGGCAGCCTGCGTTTCTGGTCCTGGTAGGGCGGAGCCTGTGAATCCCCGGGCAGTGTAAACAAGGAGGAGGTGGAGGCGTCCATGGTGGTTCCCGGATTCGTCCGTGGTTCTACCCCCCCCTCCACACACACACATACATACACACACAAGCACAATTGAATAAATAATAATAAAAAAATTTAAAAAAACTTGTTAGAAAGTATTTGAAATTATGTCTTGAAAACAATCAACTTTTGGTATATTTCCTAGCAGCAAAATATGCCATTTATAAGTTCACAATACACATACATATACACATACCTCAAACAAGATATATATTTCCATTACTACAAATGTTTCTCTCTTATATCTCTATAATTCAATTGTCAGGAACTTTCAATGTGCTTTCTGTCTTTATAATTATTTTTTGTCTATTTTTAAATTTTCTATACATGGAATCAAGTAATTTGTAATCATTTTAGTAGGTTTTTTGGTTTAATATATATTTTTGGAATTCATCCATATTGTTGCATATATCATTGATTCACTCCATTTTATTACTAATATTCCATTGTAGATACGTACCACAATTTTTTGATTTACCTGTTGATAGCTATTTGGGTTGTGTTCAGTTTGGAAGTATTATATACATAGCTGCTGTGAGTTCTAATGTATAAGCCTTTATGTGAACATGAATTTTTGCTTTGTTCTGGGTGAGAAAATTTCAGATACCTTTCATTCTTTCCTACACTGGGAGTTACTATTTCTTTTCAAGGTTTAGATATCCAGTTCAGTGTGTAGTGATATTTTCTTGTGATTTGAACTTTCACTGTGTCTAACCGTGTTAAGGATGGCCTTTTGCTATGATGCTTGTATGTGCTGGTTACTATTGCCTTACGGCTGCATTGGACATTATTTGAACAAGATGAACACTGAGTAGGACCCAATCCTTTCTAGTAGTGGCAAGATTATACCCTCAGAATCAAAGTCGAACTTAGATATTTGTAGTCAATTACTTACTACGCCTGCCCCAAACTTTATTTAACAGAACCGGTAATGCCCAGTCCCAGGCCTGCTTTTTGGTTTTAAAATAATAATCAAGCAGTTTCTAGCACAGTGCCTAAAATGAGAAGTTCAAGACATAATACCTTCTATTACTTTCAGTAAGCTATCTGAATGGGCAGGTTGCAGCGTTGGAACACCGTGCTCCTACGAATAAAAACACAAGAAGCACCTGGTTTCTAAAAGCATGTTGCTGAGAAAGATCTTCACAAGTGGTGTGAGTTTGAAAAATATAACCCAAGAATTTTCAGTGTATCGACATTCATTTTGACTGAGCGGTGCCTCAGGGCATCTCACCGAAGGCTCCCTGGTGCTATTGAAGAGAACTACTCTGGTCTCTAAGAAAGAATCGCTCAGCCTGCCCCAGAGACCATTACAGTTGAGTTCTCATTCATTTACTTGAATTATTTATAAAAATAATCAGCGTTATGCGCTGGATCTTTTTCAAGTTTCAGTGTTGTATTATTGGCCCTAAGGTCTCCACATGCCAGACGAGCACGCTCCTTCTGAACTACAGGCTTCAGCTTGCTTTTGCTGAGACAGGGTCTTGCTCCGCTTTCTGTGGATCTGTCATGCAGATGTGGCCGGAGCTAGGACATATCTGGTCTTGGTCTGGCTGTGTCTTTGGCAGGCTCCATCTTGATTATGAAGCCACCCAGGCATGTGAGCACTCAGCAAATAGCCGATGGATGACTCGCCAGTGAATGAAATGGCAAGGACAAAATTTCTGCGATAAGAGAGAAACATGATGGCCCTTTCCAGGAACGGTGAGTTGTGGAATGTGGTGCTGGACCAGAACTGTAAGACCAGATCCGCTGAGCACCCTCTGTGAGTAATTTACTCTTCGACATTTGCCTACCAAACTCTCCGAGCCCCCAAGCAGCCTTGTGAGGTCAGTCCTGTTATCATCCCCCACTTTAGGGATGGGGAGGCGGAGAGTCAGGCAGATTAAGAGCACATGTCAGTCAGTGATAGAACACAGATGGGCTCTGGGTTGGAGTCTCCTCTCACGTCCTGGACAGGGCTAAATTGTGGAGATCGTCAAGCCAGGGGGTTGAGAGAGCAGACTGTTCCTCTTTGTGTTTTGGGGAGATCACTGTGGGGAGGGTAGAAAAGGACAAAAGGAAAAGCAAGAGAACTCAGCGGGGAGACTTTCAATTCACTCCCAGCAAGAGATAAGGGCAGAGGTGCCAAATCAGGCCGAAAGCATCCAGGAAAAGGTTTCCTAGGAGGAGATGGAGCGCAGGGACTCAGTTCGTGGGTGTAAAAGAAGGGAGGCCCGGGTGAGTCAGGGGACGGATGTGCGGTTTAGATGTCTGGTATCCTGTTCCCTTCTCGACCTTCCAACACCAGCGCTGCCGTGGGCCAAGTTCTTCATTCCTGTGACCTGTGAGAGTCAGAACTCAGCACATAGAAGTGTCAGGGCTGAGAGCGACTCACGAGGACACGCCTCGTCATGCATGTGACCCCTGAGGACATGCCGCATCATGCATGCATAGGTCTCCTGTGAGACCCATATTTTAGTTTCTGCCAGTGGGGAGGAACATGCAGTATTTATTTTTCTGTGCCTTGCTTACTGCTTCACTGAACACAATCCTTTCTGATTCCATTCATCTTGACATGAGATTTCATTTTCGTGAATGAATAATATTCCTTTGTGCACATCACATTTTCTTTACCTATTGCATATCAATAGATACTTTGGTCAGTTCCATAGTTGGACGGTCTCAAATAGCGCGGTGCACATTCAAGTGACGGCATCTCTTTGCTCTCATGAGCTGCTTTACTCTGAATACATGTTAAGCAGAGTAGACTGCTGGGTCACACAATGGCTTCATTTTTAGTTGTTAAAGGAAACTCTATCATTTTCCCATAATGGCTGCATTAATTTACAGTCCTTCAAACAGTGTAGTAAGGGTTTCCCTTTCTCCAAATCATTGCCAGCATTTCTTATTATTGTCTTTTTGATAATTGCTATTCCGACTGGAGTTGTGGTTTGATTTGTATTTTTCTGAAAGCTCACGTTACTGAGTGTTTGGTATACTTGCTGACTTTTTGTTTGTCTTCTTTTGAGAATTCCCTGTTCAGACCATACCCTCCACTTTTAATCAAGGCAGGCTCCTACCAGTAAGTCAGACTACCCTGTGACAGACAGCTCACAATGTAAAATCCAGGCAAGAAGAGCCTGAAATTGAGCTCTTCTCTCTAAGTGGTTCTTTTGTCTCCAGCTAGCTAGATAGCTGGTCTCAGGAAGATGCTAACCAACAAATAATGGTGTCCAAAAGAATCCTCCCAGTCCAATGAAAGACTATGTCTCTTTTCCTCTGAAGGTTGCCCTGTCCTAAGTGGGGGTTGTATATACTCAGCTGAATAAAAAGTAGCTTGGTCTTCAATCTTTTAATAATAGAACACATGGCATAAATTAGACCGTATGCTCTAAACAACTCTGAAATTATAAACACTGCCTAGTCAAAGCTTTTCTTTTAATGATGCCCCGATGCGGCTGGCATGGCCCAGTGATTCCAGTCAGTGTTATTTTACTTGAAAGGAGGAATTTCTAAAAGTCTCTCTAAGAAGAAAATGTCTTCCCGATAGATTTCACGAAGCGTCTTGCTGCAGTGTCTCGTCTCCATGTTCTGCCTGTGGCCAAGGCCAACCGCAGATCGATGAGAAGGGTATGGAGAAGAGGAGGCACGTGACCCCAGAGAAACTGCAAACTGAATCTGGACCCAGGATCAAGTCAGTGGAGGTCGTGACTGAATAAGACATTCAGGGCTCTGAGCCTTTAACCCAGTCTTTCTACACAGGTTCCCCAGCATAGGTCTGGGAACAGGGCAGCAGAGAGGCATCTCGAATAACATTGATTGTTTATTTATCGACGGTGATAGAGAGGGAGAAAGATTGAGAGATGGAGGAAAGAGGGAGCGCGTGAGAAAGTGAGCATATACCTTCGATGGCACATGGGTGGAGGGAGGAATATGAACTTCTGAAGTCACTTCTCTCCCTCTGCCAATGTGGGCTTGCAGGAATCGAACTTAGGTCACCAGGTTTGCCAGCAGGTGGCTTACCTGCAGTTAACATGCTGGTTTCAACAGAACTCTTCTCGAATGATAATAATATTGACTTCACTTGGGGCAGTCTTTCAGTAAGTGTTTATTCTTTTTTAAAGATTTTAGTATGTGTGTGTGTGTGTGTGTGTGAGAGAGAGAGAGAGAGAGAGAAGGCACTGTGTGCACCTGTGGAGGTCCAAAAGTGACTTTGGGAATCACCCTGGATTGCTTGTTCCTCCTCTTTGCTTTGCTCTGGAGTTTCCCAGGCTCCTCCCACCAGGGCCAGAAGCGCCCGGCTGCCACCATTTCCACCTGGCAATTCATGTGGGGTCTGGAATCTGAACTTAGAATCTTCTCCTATGAGGCAAAGGTTTGACCTCTGAGCCATCACTTCAGCCCAGTAAGTGTTTATTCTATGAGAGACAACGGGTCAAATGCTTTATGACAACTACCTTGTGTAAATGCTAGCATATACTAGCAATTTAATTCTAGATATGTACTATTACTATCTCCCCGTTATGCATAGAACCTGGGACTCAAAGAAGTTTTACTTGGCCAAAGTTCACACAGCAAATGCTTGGAAGTCAGAATTCTAACCCAGGCCAGTCTGATTCAAAGACTGTGCAATGAGCTATTCATAGCTTTGCCACGCTTCCTCCAAGGGGATGCTTAAAGAATAGGTGTATGGGTCCGGTGAGATGGCTCAGGGGGTAAAGGACTTCCTGCCAAGCCTGACAACCTGAATTCAATTCCCAGAATGCAGCTTCTACAAATAGGTTCTGACTTTCACACGTGTGCACGATACACACACACACACACACACACACACACACACACACACGCACGCACGCACACACACATGCACACGGTTGTGAACAGCATATGCTACAGAGGGGCTAGGGACTGATTCTGGGGTCAGAGGAGTGGATCATTCCAGCTCTTATAACTAGATCGTACATGTCTCAAGATACCCATAAGGTAGCATTTACTCACGATACTGAAGATGCATGCTGGAGAGTGAAGTTGGACAAATAACTCATCGGTGGCTATTGCAGTGAGAGTCTCTTCCTTCGATGCTGTCCGCATCAAAGGCATGTGGTAAGGCTTCAGTGCCCAAACCTCTGAGTCTCTGAGGCTCTGAGTTCCTTCATACGGCAAATCTTCCTCTGCCACATGCGCTGGCTGCATGAAAGTCTCTTCTCTGTGCAGTTTACATGCCAAGTAGTGACTGTTCTACCATATACGAGCAAGAGTTACAGTATAAACAAAGGCAATCGAGACACACGAGAGGGTGAGAAGAATCATAAAACAATGTGGAGTAGGTACAGGAAAAATGAAGGAAGTTTTAAGGAGCTGCAGGAAAAGGAACCTGCATCTGCCTTTAACTCGAGGAACACAGGCCAGTGTAGGTTGACTCTGCTAGTTGACAGCCTCAGGAAGGAGGGAGCAGACAACTGTGGTTTCTGATTGCTCCTTCTCCACTTGATCATTATTAAAGATGAGTGAGATGCGTCTGCCCACTTGCACTTTAGCCAGCGACAAGGCGGCAAACACCAAGCCTCTTCCAGGTGCTTGGCATGGCGAGAAGCAGCCACATTGTCACCAGAGCCAGAGCTGGGCAAATTCGAAAGTTTCCATCCCACGTGGTGCTGTTACATCTTAACTCATGGAGACCCCTCACTCACAAGGATTTTCTCGTCTCCCCAGGGAGCCTTTGTGAGAAGTGTGGAAGCTTCTTGCATACAGCTTGGGCTTCTCAATCAATCCCATCCCATAGCTGCTGTGTGGGAAGTGGAATAAGTGGCTTTGCCTCCCTGAGTCTGTTTCCCTGCATGTGAGAGAAGAATGAAAGCTACTTGAATATACATACATTTATATATATGCAGTATTTTCCAAATTTTAAAATGGTATATAAATCATAATTAACAGTTAAAACTCTTTCTGGCTAGCTATCTCTGCTTTTCCAAAACTGCTTCTACATAAAATTCCATTGCAGAGATAGGAGGAGGATGGATTTGTTTTCAGAGATTTGGGTTTTTTACAACATAGAAGCTCTTGAAAGGTAAATTTCCTTTCTGTCCATATCCCATTTCCTGAAGCTTCCAGAACTGCAGCGCCTGACAGTATTGCGGCAGTCATGACTAGAACATCGGAATAGAGATCACCAAAAAAAAAAAAAAAAAAAAAAAAAAAGATGCTTGTAAATAATCATCTAAATAGCAATAATTTGTAATTTTATTTGTATTGCTTCCCGTCTTTCTCTTGCAACTTAAAAACTTTCACAAAAGGGTCTTTGTGGAGAGTGAATTTTTTTCCTTTTGGATCTACGAGAATTGTGGCTCCAAATTCAATCCAAACCAAATTTTGAATGTGGAATTACAACCGCTACCTCTGAAGGGGAGCCATGGAGCCCCCTAGACAATGTTGGCAGTTCTACCTGAGTCTACAAGGACACACAGTGGGCTACCAACCAAGAAAAAGAACCAGGACAGAAGAAGCGGGAAGATGCTAAAACCATCTGTACAGAGCTGAGCTTTCTATGCTGTGGTACAGTAGAGTCCTTGTTATTTTAACTAGAGTCCAGTTTTTCTCTTGTAACTACCTTTAAAAGAAGAGTAGATTTCATGAAAAATATTGATTTCAGTTAAGGAAAGAGAGAGGGTTCTACCTCAGCTTGCTCAGGGATGTTTTAAATACTTCTCGGCAGCCCCTTTGCCATCTCGAGATTTGGGAAACATTAAGGACATGCAAGGATATTAGCAATGACGCCCACTTCACACACTGAAGAACACACAGCACCCTGAAGTACCCTGAAGTTCAGAATTCCCTCGGGAAGTCACAGAGAGGGATCTGCGAACGATGGTCAAGAGGGAGCATGATCCTCCTTCCCCCTCACTGAAGTCACTGTTCCTTTTTCTCTGGTTCATGCCTACTGCTTTCACTTGTCTGCGGCAGTGGAGGACCGTCTCTCAACGTGAATATAGCCGCACGATTCTTCCATGGTCTTCCGCAGTACAAAGAACACCTCTGCCTCAGATGGGGCCGGAAACCAATCCATCACTGCGTTGTTCTGGCCAGTTCTGGCTGTGAGGAGTTCTGCCCTCGGACGGAGGGTGACCAGCCTTTGCTACCTGCCAGTGTGACCTTTGACCCTGCCCAGGATCAGGTCCTGTAAGTCCAGTTCATAGTCCTCGTGGTGGCTTTTACTTTCCCTCCAAACAGCTGAGTTGTTCTTCAACTCCTCCTTCCGGGAAAGGGAAGGAATTGATACAAATTGTTAGATGAATATGTGAGTTTAGACGCTCCCGTGATAGGCTTCTAATCCAAACAGATATACAGAAACAAAGAATTAGCTGTTAAAGAAAAACCTGTCACCACTTCTGTCTGAGCAGGGGTGTGATTCTCTGGTTACAGCTGGGCTTCCCATGCCACCCGTGTGGTGACGTCTCTTTAGGTGGCAGCCACTGTGGTCTTTCTTGGTCCCTGGTTCACCACAAGGACTTAGCTGCAGATGGATTTGGGCAGCTGCTGGCAGAACTGGCTCACGTTCCTTCTCGTGATATGATGCCTTTTGGTTGGGGATTCTTTCCTCTTTCCTTTCTTTCAGAATGCGTTTGCGCATAACGTCTGCATGCATAACATACGTGCATAGTCTGCAAACGAGGCTATAGGCTACGGTGTGCCAGGGCAGGTCCAGGTCAGTAGAACTGCCTTTGTAGTCACTTGTAGATTATCGTTATTGTTATTTTACATTCTTTCCGTTTCTAAATCCTGCCGAAAGACCGCTTTTCCTTTGGTAACAGAATGGATTTCTCTGAAGTCTGTAAAAGGGCTACATAAAACTCTCCAGACACATGTGTAAAATGTGTGAGCATATTGGCATCTTTACTTGGAAAGGGCAATGGTGAATTTTTAAGTTTGTCTGATGATTCCTCAAAAAGTTTTTTTTTTAAATGGAACATTAGGTTCTCAATTATGAATTCTTCCCACATTTCAGACCTGCCTACTGGACCTTTCAAATCTAAGCTGGTTTTTGTTATTTATGAAACAAATCATTATTTGTGTATGAAATCTGGTTCTTCTTAGCGTTTTGACTTTAAAGGAGGATTTCACATAGAAAGCTAACCTGTAGAATAAGCGATATGTGACACGAACCCATTTAGGGCAATCGGGTCTCTATAATGGGTGTCATAGGATTAATTTATATTTCTCCAAAAAGTTGCCACATCCAATAGATGAAACAGACTCAGCGTTAATGCAAAATTGGAGCTGTGGAAAATTTGCTCTTCCAAACGCTAAGGCAGAATTCTCTCGAATAACCTGTAATTCTCTGCTGTGTTGATGTCAGCGTCGAGTACTGCTGCGGTGACATGACACAATTGAGTGACAATCGGAATATTAAGAAGCACAGAAATGGACAGGGACAGGGAAGTGAATGGGCGGGAAGTGAATGGACAGAGCCGGCCCAGGCAGGAAGAAGGAAAGTAAATGCATGTCTGTGAAGATCTGCAAGACAGGAACTGCAGTGAGTTGGGCAGTCTAGTCCACAAATGAGACAATTCAAAATTAATTTCCGTAGAACTCCAAAAAGAGGTACTGAGCTACAGTCTTTAAAAACCCGATCCTTACTGCCCGACGAAAAAGTTCACATTCTTGCTGAACTACTAACTGAGTGACCAAATTTTTGCTTAGTTTTCTATAACTATTTCTTCATATATAAAGTAGAAAAATAATTCCTATTTCAAGGGTTATTATAATAATTTTAGTTGCATGTATAGGTGTGTATGTGGGGGGTTATGTATAGATGAAGGCACTGTGTTTACTTGTGGAGGTTCAAGGGTAACAGAAAGAATCATCTTGGACGGTTCTACCTCCTTATTGCTTTGCTCTGGAGTTTCCCAGGCTCTGCCTTCCAAGGATAGACATGTAGGTCGCCACCATTTCTTACATGGGATCTGGAATCTGAACTCGGGTCTTTTTGCGTATGAAGCAAAGACTTAAGTCCTCTGCAGTCCTTATTGTGATAATTAAACAAAAGCAATTTTTAAGGCTTTAACAGCAACTGACACTTATTTAGTGGTTTATAAATAGAATAAAGTCCAAGAAAGTTTTAGCTTTACTTAGAAAGAATTATAGGATGGTTTACCTTTTAAGTTTTTTAGAGCAATGTTAGTAACATATACTTTGCATGCCATAAATTTCACCCATTCTGTGTAACTCAATTAATATTTTTTCTAAATTTACTGAGTTGTACAACCATATCTGCAGTCTGGATCCATCAATAAAGCATTTTCTTTTTTTTTTTTTTTTTTACAAATGGAGCAACTCATCAAGAAAATATAACAATTGTAAGTTTATATGCACCAAATGTTGGGATTTCCATATCACAAAATGAGTCCTAATATGTATAAGACCAGACATAGTTCCGAAGTTATCTTTATGTCCTCAAAGACCAACTCAATGTTCTTGTATTCTCTTTGGTTCAATTTCAGTAATTGCTGAAGTTTTAAAAAATCTGGATGCATTAGAATTATGGTTTGTTAGAGGAGAGAGAAAAAAAGTGATAATCAAAGAATACTGTGTTGGTTTTTGAAGGATCTGAGCAGAAATCATTGAAACAGACACAAATAAAAATATCTGTGGAGACAACTGATTAAAGAGGCAGTTGGTTATTTTAAAAGACCAACAAAAATTATGAGCTTGCAGCTGATTGATGAGGGAGGACGGAGAAAGAGGGAGAACACTAAATGAACAAAATCAAGAACACAAGAGGAAATCACTACTGATCTTATAAAAAAAGAAAAGCAAGAATGTTATGCCAACAAATCAGACAACTTACAGGAAATGACAGAATTCCTAGAAAGATATATACTACCAAAATGATCAAGAAAAACAGAAAATACAGATTTATAAACACATTGAATTAACAATAAAAAAATTCTCACCAAATAAAGTTCCTTTATTGGTGAATTCCATCAAATGGCTAGACTGTAGACTACTAATCTTTCATATACTCTCCAAAAATAGAGTCCTATTCAATTGATTTTGCAAGACTAGTATTTTTTTCTATATCAAAGACAGAAAAGATCCTTTCTGAAGGAAAACTATGGGCCAACTTCTCACATGAGACAAAATTTTTCATACTGAATCCAAAAGATTTATGCTATGTCCAAAATAGATTCATCACAGACATGCAAGGCCGGTTTAACATTTGAAAATCAGATAATGAAATATGCCATACTGATAGAATAAATTCCAACAATATGATATATTTAGAGGATGCCAGGAAACAATTTGACACCCTTTGATGAAGAAGTCACTACAAATTAAAAGTATAAGGAAGGACATGTTCCCAATGTCAGAAAGGGCACCTGCAAAAATGTTACAGATTCTTGGTGCCTATGGTGATGACAGAATATTTTCTTTCTAAGAATGGAAACAAGGCAAAATACCTTCTTTCATTTCATGTATTTGACATTGTCCTAGTGAGTGACACAGGAAGAAAGAGAAGTCATTACCTGAAACACGTGTGATCCAATATACAGAAAATACTAAGAAGTCCATTGAAACACATTAAAATATTAGTAAATTTGTAAGTTCATAGGCTCCAAGACAGAAATACAAAACAAGTTCTATTCATATACTAACAATATAAAGTTTAAAGGATAATTCCACTCACAATGATTTCTAGAGTAATCAAACCTGTTTTAGCAATTTTTATTTGTAAACCTAACATCAAAGGAAGCAACATATAGCTGGTGAGATGCTGACACTGTACTTTTCAGACTCGTGTACCAGTATCTGGGTTATTGGAAGCAGCTTTGCTTCTCGATGAGTTTTTGAGGTACTTATAAGATATTAGATTCATTCTTGAAAATAATTGTTCACCCAACCAAAAAGCAATGACATGATAATAAGATGGTGATTGTGAAGAGAAAGATATGTTCTCCAGGAAACAGGACCGGTACAAGTCTAGTGAAGAGACATGAACTAGGTCTGTAAGTTGAAGGATCAACTTTCAGCTCTCTGCATTCCATTAGAGAATTGGCAGCTAACATATTTATGCCAACTGGACATGGAATCATAAATTACCAAAATATCATTTTCCTGGAATTCTGAAAGAATCTGTTTTCAAATTCTCGTATCAGACTGAAATGCAGAGCTGGATCTTTCTCATTATTCAATGACTGGGTTCAGCCCCTGCATGGAGCTGCGAGGCATCGTTGACCTGGCTCTGGGCTGAAGACTTTCGTTTCCACTTGGAAAGCTGTTGGGATTTGGTTTCATACATTGATTTTTTTCATCTTGAAGATGAATATTGGACTCATTTACATAGGTGGTCCAATAGACTAAAGAGACTAACTCTGAAAGTCAGTTTACACTAAGTTCTGGCACAACTTTTGTTTTGATACCCTAAGCATCTTGTTGTTAAAAACCATAAAATCTTTTCAGCATTGAGCTCCATTTAACCACTTTCCTCCACCACAGTAAATGAGATACTGGGAATATGATGCTTGCTTATCAAGAATGAGCCTTTGGTTCTAGTCCCAGAACACCAAAATAAATAAACAAATAAATAAGTAAATAAATAGATAGATAGATAGATTGATAGATAGATAGACAGACAGACAGACAGACAGACAGACAGACAGACAGATAGATAGATAGATAGATAGATAAATTAAATGATGTTGCATTGATACTTTTCAGGAATTCTTAGAATTGGTGATGTTTTGTTCTCTTGCCCTTATAAAATTCAGTCTTGATGATTATTTGAATGATATTATCCAACTTAAGGCCTTTGAGCATACATCGTCTAATATACTATGCAATGGGACTTCATTAAGCATGAATTTGGGGCAATAATTAAGCTCACATCAATGAGCTACCTCTTAGCTGCCAGTGCTGGGGCATATTCAGTAACTAGATCATTTATGCTGACAGTGGACAAAGAAAATCCCCGTGATACACATTTTACTGCTTCATGCAAACCTTTTAGCTTAGTTAATGGCACCAGTGAAGCCCATTTCTTCAGTGACATTTGCCATCCACATCTCCAGTGAAGGAGTGAAGGCAATGGAGCCACATTCTAGGTGTGTTAAAGCACAGCCCTCAAAACAGTACCTCTGCTCCGCGAACCTCCGGCAGATTGTCCAGTGTTTTCATTTCACTTGAAAATAGTCTGATGGGATAATCTGATTTTAGAAACACCCCTCCTCCTTTTCAGGACGTATCGTATCAGCCTTCTACTTTCCATCCCTTGCTTAATGGGCTCGCCATTGGGGATTTTTTTTTTCTTTTAAGCCACAAAACTAGCTCTCACAATTGAATCAGAATTGTGACTTTTTAAACACAATTTTGTAGAGAAGATTTTTTTCCAGTTCTATTATTTTGTCCTTATGACGATCTTTGATCCTCACTGAATTTGGCAGCTTAGTTTTGCAAATAATGCCTTCTCAAATTATAGCCTTTGCGAACTTGCACAAATTCCCTACAAATGAAGTCTTATTGCTTCCCTTTAGTAGAAATGTAGTTATCATCTGTCCACGTTCCATAGAGCAATCTTTCTTCATCTGTGATATTTCTTTTTCAAGTATTTTCTTGTGAGATGATATGGTGGCTAAGCTAGGATCAAAAACTAATTGACTTTTATTATGAAAATTGACAGGAAAATAGCCAACTTGGGACCTTCCATAACCCAGCTGTTAAGACAGCTTGAAGCAGAGCATCAGTTGTGAGTGTAGCAAGCAGTGTGTGTGGTGTGACTGAGCTGGGGAAATACCCTTCTAAGCATAGGGCATATAAAAATACTTACCCATCTTCTAAATATCATAAACCATCTATCATTTGGAAATGGTAGATTCAAACACTATTGAAAAATGCTGTGTCTCACTTGCCAAGTCACCACGAGCACCTGTGATACGTGATGGTGTCAATGGGTCTGCACTTGGAAGTTCACATACTAAAAGCTACACACCACCGTAAGACTGAGGCAGAACATTTGGCAAGTATCAAGAGCTTAGGTGCACTTATTTTGTCTGACACAGCGACAAGACCTTTATCATCTACACAGTTCACTCTTGGGGATGTGCAATCAATGTTGCAAAACAAAGCCATAATGCTTTAAGCAATTTTGTGATTTCGTGTTGGGTCCCAGGCTGCCCATGAGCCGTGGTGGGACACTCCTGTTTTATGTCCACAGTTTAAGTCCACAGTTCTCCAAATTACTCTCCTGCTCAGTGCGAAGTTATTAGTACCACAGTCTGTTCACCAAATTCAGTTATTCAAATGACCTCCCCAAACCTATGCTCCATACACAGTTCATTTCACTCATGACTTCTCTCTCAATTCTATTTTGAGGTTCTTTGTTTGCATGTGAGGGGAGGGATGCAGAGTTAAAGATAAGGGAATCATAGTACATAATCCACAAAAAATCTTCAGATACAGTTTCCACTCCTCTACATCCTTCAAAAACTATAAAGTGATATGTCAAGTTGGACCAGTGAGTTGGTCAAGGTAGCTCAGCAGGCAAACCAACTGCTTGCAAAACCTGAGTTTGATCCCCGGAAATCAACATAGTGTATATGCTCATGTGTGTGTGTTCCTTCTCTGGTAAACAAATAATATGTAAAGCTCATCTTGGTCCTTAGTCCATAAACTTCTAGAGGGAGTTTGTGTTCTTTTACCCTTGTCTGTTGCTCTGAAAGTCTGTTGAAAACTGCTAATGAAGTCGAGTTTTAAAAAAAAAAATTCTTTGATCATTTCATACATGAAACTCTGAATTTAATTACAACGAAGTCAAATCATTTGTGCCTTATATTACTCATCCCCTCCCGTCTCCTACCCTCCCCTCCCCTTCTCCCATTGAAAAATCCCTTCCTAGCCAATCTCCCTCCTGCTTTTATGCCTTTTTGCATGTTAGGTTAGTGAAATTTAATCAGGGCAGCCCGCATTGGCAGGGGCCTGAGCATGTGTGGAGGAGGGGCGATACACCAGCGCGCACCATTGGAGACAGCAGCTCCCCTTCTGCAGCCACCATTCACCTTGAGAGTCCTTCAGCGAGGAGTGGCCCATGAGACCTTCCTCCTCCCCCGAGGAACTGCTGGCGGGCCAAATCATTCTTGTCAGGGCCGTGGAGGTTGACATAGCTGCCATGAATTTGTGGGTGTCATAGCCCCCCTCCTTCACTCCCAAGCTTTTTATATGCTTCCCACTGGCCCTTCCATGGCATTCCTGAGCCCGGAGAGGGAAGGGTGACATAGATGTCCTGTTAAGTGGCAATTACTCTACAGTCACGTCTTGTCTGCATCTTGGCCAGTTGTGATTCTCAGTATGAAATGCCAGGGAATCCATTTTCTACCGAGGACTTCTGTTGGACATTAAAAGAGACAGAAAGCAACTGGCACTTTAAAAATACAGTTCTGTGATAACTGGTGCCAGAAATGCGGCCACGTAATATGGTAACATGTCTGGTCTGCAGGTTGCGAGTTCAGTGTTTTGTTTTTGTTTTTGTTGTTATTTTAATTTTTTTCAGAAAATCCTTCAAATGGCCAAGTTTTCCCCAAGGGAAACATCAAAGAAAGAGACCCAACTGGACCACTTAGGAAAGTTTCAAAATCACAGACCTAAACTGCCCTCTGGAAAAATAGCTCCTTGCAAATTGAAAAACTTTAGTCAAGCCAATTAAATGCTTTATGATCTGTCTAACTAGTGTCTTCTCCCTTCACTAGCTTAAAGAAGCATTTTTTAATTTCACAACTGGAGCAAAAGTGCAAGAGTAACTGTCGTTACCCTCCTGCTCCAAATCCATTTCATAATGGTGATAAAAGATCTCCATGCCATGCACCAGACATAGGAGATTAGAGAGAGCAACTTCTTAGCCTGGAAGAAAATTCTGGAAGCACGGTGACAAAAGTCACAGTATAGGCTTCTGGGATACCAGTAAGCTGTCTTCCCTGGACCAGGTGATTCTGGGTTTCCAATCAAAGTCTTGGTGCAGGTTCCTATATTACCTGCCTTACTCCTTCCATATCCTGTGTGCCAGGAGTGATTCGTGCTTCCTCCCTGAACATGGACACGTTTGCTCATATGCCAGTGAAAATAAGGCCCATCTGTGCCCAGAGGAATCTAGAATACTACAGTCACCTAACAGCAGACCTCCTCATA
This sequence comes from Typhlomys cinereus, assembly GCA_023101885.1. Lineage (NCBI taxonomy): Eukaryota > Metazoa > Chordata > Mammalia > Rodentia > Platacanthomyidae > Typhlomys > Typhlomys cinereus. Next base: position 1,575,977 of record JALPQD010000017.1, read on the forward strand.
ATGTAGATTGCAATACACACATACTTTTATCAACTATCAGGGGTTACTCCCATCTGCCTCAGTAGCCCATAATTTAATGTGTAACTCCTTGCTAAGACCACACAGCATCTGACAACCTCCAGAGGGGAGTTCTGAGGAGCTGAGAAGCTGAAGTCCGCTTCTTGCTCTGTGGAGAGAATGTGCTGATGTTTGGGAAAATCAACAGGCTTTGCCATCCTTGCTTTTTCCTCTTAGTGCTTTAAAAACAGACCAGAGAAATCCCTGAGGCTGCAATAGAAAGTAAAGGCTTTCTGTTGAGAGCTAGCTGTCTTCCACTGCACCTAATCAGTCCCCAGAACAGGAAGCCAATTTAGAATCTACTGTGCAATACCAAGTCTCAGTAGTAGCTACACATGTGTAACCAAGCCAGGCTCTGGCCCAGAACACTAATCCCGAAATGTAATCAGGGAGGCAGGATTTGCTTGGAGTACAGGCTGGGAGGAATTAGTGAGAACCCATGAGTAAAGAGTGAGATGCCAAGGGGACGGAACATGGGGGAGAGAGGGAGGGAGGGCATAGGCGCCAGCAGGCTGGCCCTTGGACCCTCCCCGCCCAGTGCTTTGCTTGTGAGTGTCTGGCACGTCATGGGATTCTTCAGAACAAAGGAGGCAGGGCTGCAGTCCGCGGCGAAATGTCCACGACAGCTATCCTAAAAGGCAAGCGCTCCAGAGAATTTTGTGGTGAATTTTCCAAAGAGGAATTTGTATGTCTGCATGTCTCCTAATGATTCTGTCTGCTTCTTTCTTGAGTGCTAACCAACCGAACATCTGTATGGCAGAAAATGGAACAAGAAGCCCAGCTGAAAGCCCTCAGGCCAATCTTCTTAATTGAAAGTGTTTTTGACCCTTTAAAAGATGAAGCTGGATGAACAGAAGGCGCACGTTGGTGGCAGTAGAAGCTTCGGTCCTATGGCTAACAGCCATCATTCATTAAAGATAACCTAGAAACCGTTTCCATGCAGGGATTCACCAAGTCACCATTCCCGTTCCAGAGATGTTTCCCCCCACCCCTTCGATGAGACACTGTGCATTTCATCAGTTCACGCGCACAGGCAGGCGTGTGAGCAAGGCGGAGTCTCTCGCAGAGCTCATTTCTTTGAACACTGGATGGTCTCATTAGAAAGTCAGCAGTGAGGAAAGGCTCACAAGGCCAACGGGAAACACGTGTACTTTACAAACTTGTCACAAGCAGCCCAAGATGGACAGTTTCTTGTCGTCGTGGAAACCACACTCCATCAGGAAGTGAGGGATGTGATGGATCCTGCAATGTAGCCCTCACCATGGCAACCCCATTCTCCCTGGGCAGATAACCTCTCATTGAAGTCTCAAGTCATCTGTGTCTCAAGTCAGCCATCATCTATGCATGTGTATAGATGTTATATCATATCTATGCTGTGAGACTCAGACTCGAGCAACTTAAAGGGAGAAGAGGAAATTTATTTAGCTTACAGTTCCAGAGGGGAGATCTATAGTCCATGGTGGTGGAAAAGGCCTGGCAGATGGTAGAGTGGGAGGTGGCGTAGACATCACCATAGACATCATGGTGGTGGAGAGAGCTGACAGCACATCACTAGCAGAAGCAAGGTGGCAAGAACCAACCTCAGAGCTCGCCCCTTACGAGGTGCCTTCCTCCAGCAAGGCTCCACCTCCTAAAGTTGCCACGACCTTCCCAAATATCAACTAAGGATTCAAACACATGAACCTATGGGAGACAACTTATATTCAAGCCATGACAGCATGTTTTTAAAAAATGTTAATCTCTATTCTTTTCATCGAGAAGCTGCCAAAATGTCTATTTGAATCCTAATTGATCCACCTACTCTCTTTGTTCTCAGTCTCTCTCTCTCCACACCCTGTGACTACTGTACCAGTATATTTAATATTTGCCTGGCATTTATATGGTAATACATGAGTCTCATAATTTCTTTGTAAATATAAGGGCATCGACTTTGGCTGCATGGTACATGCAGCCACATGCACTTTGGCTAACTGGTACATGGAAAGTTTTAGATTTAAATTTTTGCTCATTGAACAGGTCAAAAATTTCCAGCTATTTATGAGGGAGCAGGCTCATGTATGCTTTGTGAAGAGTTATCCACTGGGTCCAATTTTAAACCTTACTTCTGAATCGTCATCCCCAGAGTAAAGGCACACACATCATTTAGTGTTTTCTCATCACTTTTCACTTAGCACCCCATGATCAAGGAATAAACTGAACATTGACTCCCTGAATGAGAGCTGCTGGCTACAATCTGTGATCTCTCCTAAATTTTAGCTTTTTTTTACGCAAGTGAAACTCAGTCTATTCTGCTATACTTTCACAAAATTTCAAGCCAATGATTTGCAACCCAAGCAAAGAGTATCCATTTGTTGAATATCCTTATACAGCTCCATGCATGGGAACATTCCTCAGTTTGAATACCACCAGTCTCTGCTCTTGGACTTCTTGCAGCTGCTCACTGTATTCTAGACACTTAGAAACGCATTGTCTACACAAGGTAGAACCAGGCTCGGATCTCTAACTAGAGTACGTATCTTTGCTCCCAGCATCCAGAGGCTCATCAGTGGCCGTGTTCATTAAAGCCTGCTCTCTGGAAAATGACACATTAGCATCTCAAATGGGCAGTCGTGAGGGACTCCTCCCTTTGCAAGTTGAGTTTTGCCTCAGCAGACAATGGCAGGCGAATTCCTTCCTCTGGGAGTTGAGTTTACCTCCTGTCTGTTCTTAGATCACTTTTGTTCTTCTCAGAACTGGTGAGCTTATAACCTCCCCCTACAGTTCCTTCCCTATACATTTGAGATGTTAATGCATGGACCAGATAACTCTGCTTTGAGACATTCATTGTCCATTCCCTTTTAGCAACTAAGTGTCATACCTACTTTTAACTCTACCTGGAGATATCATATCTGGGTCCGCCCAGCAAGTAGATGTCACTCCTGCCTTTTCTTTGCTAGCCTAGAATGTATATGTTTTACATAATCCTATAAAGAATTTGGCCCTGCTCTTCTTTGATTGTTTTCCCATAAATACTCGTGCATGCTACAATACAGTTGGCTTGGATGGTGGAGGACATCCTAGCTCCTTCTAACCTGATGCCTGATCAATTCCTACCGTTCCCACTTCTGTTTCCTGCATGTAAGTCTGAGTTTACGCTGGTTCGTGAGCCCAGTCAGTCCGCGACATAGGCACAGCATGTAGCGAGGGCTTCATGACTATTCATTAAACAGCTGACTTGGTTCCAGGGTTGTCCACAGGCTGTTGTTCAGATCATGATCCTTGGAGCCTGAGAGGCTGTCACAGTGGCATTACTTTTCTCTACTCTGAAGTGGGGGGAGGAGGAGCTTGGAGGAGAGGCTGATCTTTCTCAAATCACAGCAGCTCTCTCTTAATTTCCGTTTACATATTTGCTTAAAGCTTTGTTTCTGCGTGTATCCTTTATCTACTCAAGAAGTTCTCGTAGTCCAAGATCTCTGGTTGTTGTAATGAATAATTGATGTTGGATTTTCTGTAATACTTTTCTATAAATTATTGAGATGATCATATGGGCTTTGTTGCTGTTAGTTTGTTAATAAAGTGAATTGTAGTGACTGGTATTTTAAATATTAGACCAACCTTGTACTCTTCAAACACATACATTGCCCTTTTTATATATTTTGGGGTTCAATTTGTTAGTATTTTTGTGGTCGATGAAATCTATTGGTCTGTACTTTTCTTGTAATATCTTTGTTTTGGTTTTGTATCAGTCATGCTGAGCTTGTAAATGTGTTGGTATTTATGTCCCGACTCTCTGTTTTCTGAAAGGGGCTTTGTAGAATGAATATCATGTTAGTTTTAAATTCTTTGCAGAATATTAGTGAAGCCCTTTGGGCACTATGGCATGGTATTGGGGGAGGGAATTTACAGTACACACTTTATTTTTCTACATTTACTATCTTATTGACTTTTATATTGATCTGTCTCATCATTTCTATATCTTTTTTTTATTTATTCAATTGTGCGTGTGTGCCTGTGTACGTCTGCGCGCGTGTGTATCTGTGTGTGTGTAGAACCACGGATGAATTCGGGAACCACCATGGACGCCTCCACCTCCTCCGCCCTGGGATTCAGAGGCTCCGCCCTACCAGGACCAGAAGCGCAGGCCGCCCCCGTTTCTGCCCGGCATCTATACCTGAGGTCTAGGATCCGAACTCAGGACCTTTCGTCTGCAAGGCAGAGGCTTACCCCCGAACCACCTCTCCAGCCCTTAAATTTTTTTTATATCTATTTTAAAATTGTTCTTTTTTGTTGTTAATGGGGATAAGTGTAGATAATTTTCTTCTTTTCTGAGACAGACTTTGAACAGTGTTGCTTCGGCTTATAGTGCCCTAAAAAATTTTGTATGTCTCATTTCCAGTGTCATTCCATACTCTATCTTTATATTTACTTTTTACTCTCTTGAATTAGTAGAGTACTGGCACCCAGGTCTTGGTAATTAGAGCTTGGATAAGAATGACGCCATTGGGCTCCCCTTCTGCACCCCGCCAACACCCCTCCTCCATCCCCTTCCCTGCATGCCTCTTTACGCTCCTCTCCCTCTGTGCCTCCCTCCCCAACCTCCTTCTCTACCCCCTTTCCATGCGTCTACTCCTGTTTAAGAATTGTCCATCCTGGGATTTCTTTCCCATTTTAGAAATAAAAACTTCTTGGTCATTATTTGGTAGTTTCTAATCCTGTTTGGCAGAATAGTCTGCTTAAAGAATGGACTTCCGCGTATCATGTACGTAGCAAATACCTGTTTTTTCTAGTCAGAAAAGTCAGGCAAGCAGAGCTGTAGTTTTCAGTCAGAAAGCACTGAGTGTGCAGATTGAGAAGTAGGTGCAGCCATTCTGACAAACGGATGCAAATTTTATTTCTGCTGAAACAACCTGGGATCATTCTTGCTCATTCATTCATTTTGATATTTTGGAAGTAACTTTTCTCTTCCACTAAAATGATTCTTCTTTAAGTAGGTAGGGTGGTCCCTAGATGTTCCAATCTAATCATGTGTTCTCTGCTCAGCGAAACTTTCAGCTTTCTGAGTTCTTTTTGGATAGCTTCTGTGAGCACATTGAGATAGTTCAGAAGGGGATGGTTATAACAATATGAACTTTGGATCACCCACAGATTTATAAAATGCAAAGTATCATTTACCTCAGATCTCAGGTACCCGGTTCAGTGCTTGGCACAAAGTGTTTTCTCAATAAATGTTTTGCTTAAATGATAAAAGCTTTCCTGTCTGGCTTCCAGGGGAAGACGATGAAAGAATCTGGGAATGATTTGCATGTTCCTTGAAAGAAAGTGAGTTTATTGGGATTCAGTGGTAATTCGGTGTAGATTTCAAGGTCTGCACATCCTCCATAATCAAATGCTTCTCGTTGACACTGAGTTTCAAATGCTAGTTTGTAACACTGCATTTGGCTTAGGTTGTAGAATATCTAAATCCCATCCTTGCTTTTTTGGAAAAAAAAACCAAAACCTTCTCAATAATTGATCCTGAACTACGTATGCGCAAAACCCAGAAAACTACAGCGAGGTCATGCCTCGTGTTTTGTTTCCATCAGTGTCATGGTTTGAAATGTTGCCTCCCACAGACGCATGTGTTTGAATCTTCAGTTGTTTGGGAAGGTCACGGGCACTTCTAGGAGGTGGAGCCTGAGGAAGGCAGTCACAGGGGGTGGGCCTTAAGTCTGATCAGCCCCACCCTATTCTGTGAGAGGTCTGCTCTTGCAGCTCTCAGCCTCTTTGATGGACATGACTTAAACCATCTCTAGCCTCTGCCAGCCAGCCACGCCTTTCCCACCATAGCGGACTGTTTCTGAATAATCTCCCTTTCTTAAGTTGCTTGGCTTTGAGTGGTGTCTCACAGCAGCAGAGAGGAGTAACTACTACAATCAATGTTTTAGGACTACAGTGTGAGGCCAGATCCCACAGCTTCTGCATGGCAGGTGGAAGATCTCGATGGTTGACAAATGCTTCTGGTTTTTCACTTAGTCTTGGTGTCCCAACTTCTGAATGTGCCTCTTACTCTCCTGACTTCATCAGCTCACTTTTATCTTCAAAACTGTTCTAGAATCTTCTTCAATGTCACACCTTCTCTAGTGCAGTATCGACATCAGCACTTCTAAATTCCAAACTAGCCACTTTCCAGAGTCTTCTCTTCGGTCTCGATTCAACAGCATGAGGTTTATTCTGCTCAGTCCTACCTACAGGAAATCATCTGTTTGTCTTTTGTTGTATACACGAGAATCCAAAGTCTTCCCTTCAGGAAGAGGGGAGTCAATCTCATTAACACTGAGTGACTTCATTCGCTTTTCTGGGGTAACATGTGGGCCGAGGAACGGGTATCCTGAGTACTGAACATCTGTTTCTATGACTGAAAGTTCACTGAACTGAGTAGCATCCTTTGCAGCTCCAGGTTCCTCACTGCCAACATTTGGTAACAGTTTTGACGACTTCGTGGGATCACTGTAAGAATTAAGTAAGGCGATTCCTCAGTGGTTAGGGTCTTTGCCTTGCAAGCAAAAGGACCTGATTTTGATCCCCACATCCCATGTAAAATGTTAGGCAGATAAAGAGATGGCCTGTACTTCTAGCCCTGGAAGGCAGAACCTGGGAAAACCCAGAACAAAGTAGTAGGAGATAGAAAAATCTAGAATGATTCCCAATATCACCCTTGGGTCTCCACAGGCGTGCACACTTAAATGCACACACACACCACTAAAAAAAGAAAGAAAGACGCCTACGGTTCCTGACATACAGTAGTCATTTAATATTTCTACAACTATTACTACTAGTGATCATTGATGGCAACAACCACATGCTCTGAGACCTGCAGGAGCACAGATGTGTATCATGGGAGATGTTCAGAAGGAGAGGTCAATGTAGCCAGGGTTCAGAGTTGGCCATGGTATCAAGGCCTGGAATTACCCACCCTTCCATCATACCACAGTATTTTTGTATTTCATCTAACTGCAACTTAGTACCTCACTTCTCCTTTGTATGGTCTCTCTCCTCTTTCATGCACTGAAACAAAGCACATTTGTTTGAGCTTCTCTAGTATAGAGACTTTTACATGATGTTTGTGTGTGTGTGGAAGAAGGCCAGTGAGAATCAGAAGGCTGTCAGTTACCTTCGACTCCTTTGGGATAATCCCTAAAATGTGTTGGCTTCAATATCTCTGTCTTGCTCCTGGGAACTATTTAGAACTATTCCTGTATTCAGGAAGAGGTGGCAAATGACAGAGCGAAGAATGAATAAAGAGCAGGAAAGTAGTGTGGACAATGCCAACATTCCCTAGGGAAACTTCCCCCAAGCTCTGCCCCTTGAGCTGGATGCCACTTTCCTTGAGTTATGGGCTGTCACGGTTCTTTTGAAATATGTCTCTGCTCCATGATTTATGAGCACGAGAGGTTCGTTTTGCAGAAAAACACAGCGTGCTTGTGACGGACGATGCAGCGCATGGGCCGGGCCAGTTCAGTTTTGTGAGCAGTTACATGTTCCGCTTTGCAAAGAAGTGAAGCCTTGGCTGTTCTATTACAGACCATAGGATAAATCTGGGCAAAGGGAGTTTCTCTTTCAAGGTTCGGTGTCGTGAATGCTTAAGTGTAAAGTCACTCCCAGATTCCCATTCCAAAACTAACCTGTGAATGTTTTGAGACCTACTATGGGTCAGATCATTATGCCAAATTTTTCTAAATCACCCCTAATTTGTGCTTATTGTCTCTGTCATACTTCATTGCTCATTTTCTGTACATTGCTTGAAGTAGGAATAATCTAGAGAAAGGGACATTGAGAAAACACATGCTGGGAGCAGTTTAGGTATAACTAAACTGCCGTTTGAATTGCGGTCTTGGGAAAGGAGACAGTTTTAGACAGATCTCACTAGATAGCAGGTCTCATGTTTCCTCTACAGCCAAGCTGCCCCTGACTTTGAATCCTTCGCCTCTCACTACTGGCTGCTTGTATTTCAGGTGTGGAAGTGGAGATTGCTCTGTAGCCCAAACAAACCTTGAACTTTCAACCATCCTCTTTCAGTCTCCCAAGTAGCTAGGACTACAGGCCTGTGCTCCTGTCTAGCTCAAGTCATTTATTTGTGTGTGTGTGTGTGTGTGTGTGTGTGTGTGTGTGTGTGTGTGTGTGTGGTGTATGCACACTGTGTTTGAGTGTACATGCAGAATCCAGGATGTTGCTCATTCTCCTTCTATCACTCTATTTCCTTGGGACAGGGTCTCTGACTAAACCTGAAGCTCATCATTTTATCTAGGATGGCTGGCTAGTGGGTTCCTGGAATTCACTTGTCTCCACCCTTCAGCACTGGGGTTTTAGGTGCACACACGGTCATGCCTGACTTTTATGTGGATGCTGGAGATTTGAACTCAAGTCCTAAGACTTATACATTAAGTGCCTTAAAGTTTCATCATTTCTTAAAGTCGGTTTTCAGTCATTTCTGTCTGGAGTTGTAAAAGAATGAAAGTCCTTCCAAGAGGATGATAGAAGTCTAAGTTAAAGAATCTTGAGTTTAGCATATTATCATCTTAACTAGACTATGGAGTTGTTAGCTTCATGGAATCTTACACTTATCGGCCAGACATCTTCAGAAAAATGTCAGCACCACAGAGAATCTTTTGTGTGTGTGCTTATTTTCATTTTGCATATTTTTAATTAAGGTCATCCTCAAAGATGCTGATTTGGCGAATTTAAACCAGGATCACGCTGTCAGAAGACTGTGGGAAAAATGTGTTTATTCCTTCACTGACTAAGTCAATAAGTATTGCATGTTTTTTGTGGAGATCCTAGATCATCAACCCCATTAGTGATTTGTTAAGCTTAAAACTGTTGTGCGCTCAATAGTCATGAAGTTCTTCAGTGCATCTGGCTCTGAATTTGATGCTTTGAGAAAACTTTCTTTTTTTAAAATTTTGTTTTATTATTATTATTATTCATTCAACTGTGTGCATATGCGTGTGTATGTGCGCGCGCGCGTGTGTGTATGTGTGTGTGTGTGTGTCTGTGTATGTGTAGAACCACGGACAAATTCGCGAACCACCATGGACGCCTCCACCTCCTTCTGCCCCGGGATTCACAGGCTCCACCCTACCAGGACCAGAAGCGCAGGCCGCCCCCTGCTTCCGCCTGGCGTCTATACGTGGGATCTGGGATCCGAACTCAGGACCTTCCCAAGGCGGAGGCTTAACCCCTGAGCCACCTCTCCAGCCCTGAGAAAACTTTCTTTATGAAAAGACGCTCCCATTACTCAATATAGAAAAGAAAAATGACCCAACAGGGGTAAAATGAATGGGGATTTATAGGAATTGAATAATAAATGGATCATAAACTCATGAAAAGGTAGGTTCTCACTCTCTTGAAGATCAGCAAAATAAAAGCTAAAATCCATGATGAGTTCCCAGTTTACATCTAATACTACAAGAAACCTAAACAAGCCGAGAACTGGAGGAGGTTTCTTTTCTTGTTTTACAATGCTAGTGTAAAAAAATAAAGGGAAAATCACACTGAAAGCAACATTAAATGAGCTTTTCAAAATAAGGTCTGGGGACCATTCGTAGACAGGGTGCTGTACCATGCGTTTAACGTGTTACAGGCTAGGTCTGTTCAGCTTTGACTTCAATCACAGGCATCCGAAATCACTAGACAGACAGGATGATCTGACAATGTCATTGTGTTCAAGAGCGCAAGATGTATGTCAAGAAATTATCAGATTCTTGGGGAGCAGGGGGGTCAGGGGGAGGAGGAGGGAGGGAGGGAACCGGTGTACCTACTAGTTTGTATGAGTGGAAAAATAATAAAAAATGTTTAAAAAAAGAAATTACCAGGTTCTTGCTATGTGGATCTTTCCATTTTGTTCTTCATCTTCCAACACAGCCCTTGTTACCCACCGCACTTTTCCTGCTTTCCATGGAACATAAAGATTCAGAGTTATCTTGACTTAAATCTCCCAAGCTGCTGTTCCCAGGACCCCAGATAGTCTTCTTTCAACTGTTACAGTTTCTGGTGGATTGATTGGCATTAGTAGCAGTATCACTTGTGCAACTCTATGAAAACAACGTGGTTAATGAAGTCGAAGATTCTCAGTGTTAGAACCAATAGTCTGCTTCTAGGAGTGAACCCTAGAGGAAGTCTTATAGTATGTGGGAGAAGAGGTACGGAAAAATGCAGTATAACTTACAGCCAAAACTGCAACAACCTTAATGTACACATGCAATAGGAGACAATGTGAATGATGGTTTACCTGGATATCGGATTCCCATCCAGAAATGAAAATTAGTGTTTATACACATCAACACAAACAAATGAATGGTATGAAGAACATTGAGGAAAAGAAAGAAGCCACCAGAGGATATAAACTAATAGAAGCATGATTTCATTTGTATCAAGTTTTTGTTATTCAATTGTGCGTGTGTGCGTGTGTGTATGTAGAACCACGGACAAATTCGGGAACCACCATGGACCGCCTCCACCTCCTCCTTGTTTACTCTGCCCCGGGATTCACAGGCTCCGCCCTACCAGGACCAGAAACGCAGGCCGCCCCCGCTTCCGCCTGGCGTCTATACGTGGGGTCTAGGATCCGAACTCAGGACCTTCCGCCTGCAAGGCAGAAGATTAACCTCTGAGCCACCTCTCCAGCCCCTGTATCATTTTAAAAGCTTCAACACTACATATACATTTTGGGAGTTCACATAAAGTTTGATCCAACCATAAAAAAAGGAAAAAGCAAAACAAACAAAAACAAAAAAGGGTGCTATAATTGCTATATAATTATATTTATATTTATATATGTTGCAGTTTGCATATTGCTTGCAGGGTTGCTGACAATGACCATCAGACAGCTTAAGGGAATAAGGGGTTTATTTTCTCTTATAATTACTGGTTACAGTTCTTAGTCCAGCTTGATGGGAGAGCATGAACCAACACCAGGGCCAAGGGAACTGGCCATACCATCTCTATGTAATGGCTGAGAGAGGGACGATCCTTACTTGCCAGACCACCATGTCTGGCCAAGTGTACAAAAGGATGCCAACTCCTTCAACCAGCTGTCCATGATTTATTCCAGGGCCTAATCCTACCCACCATGGGCTGAACCTTCCTCAGCTAGACAATCTCCTGCAGGTTTGCTCAACCACTAATTCTCTACAAAATCCTGTAATTCCAGCAACCAAGAGGCCGAGGCATGAACACGGCCATGAATCCAAGGCCAGAGAGTCTGTAATGGGCTCCAGATGACACAGAGATACTGTCTCAAACACCCTAGGTGGACGAAAGCTGAAACAAAACAAGACAAGCTGCAAATCCAACAAAATGTTTTTACAGAGGAGGAAGGTAGGTTAAGTGTGATCACAGGGGAAGTTCTTTAGCTTCTCTTCATTCAACAAATATTTACGAAATGCTCAGTGTGCGTTAGGCACGGTTGCAAGTAACGCAATATACATGTAAACACGAAACCCTTGCTTCATGAAGCTTTTATTCCATGATAGAAAAAAAACAAAAACAAAAAGTAAGTGATGAAAATATCAAATTGCTATCCTATTAGAAGGAGCAGAAGGAGATAATTTCTGTGGGAAAAAAAATAAGCGGAAATGGTTACAGTAGAGTAGGCCAAGCATTACGCTGCAAATGGAACGCAGGATGCTAGGTGGGCTTCGTGGAGAGGTGACATTTGAACCAAGGTTTTGAAAAGGAGTGAGCTACATGGATACCTGGGGGAGGAGCATCCAGGAAAAGGAAGCCGACAATGCGTGGATGTCAATGACAGTACGTCTTCAGATACAACGCCCTGTTTACGTGGGACGCAGGCTTTGTAATTGAAAGCAGTCACAGGCAATATGAGTGCACGTGGCTTGGTTCCAACAAGCTATACAAAAACATGCTGGACGTGCCATCAGCCGGCAAGCTATGGATCTGCCATGTCTATGCTAGGGGAAATGAAAACCCATCTGAGGTCCAGAGGCAGGTGCACCAGATTCGTGGCTTATTGCGGTTGTCGTATTGTTAATGAATAAGGTGAAGTGGGTCACGGGTGAAAAAGACTTTTTATAGTAATCACACAAGAGGATTGTAGTGGCTTAAATCTTAAAGCATAACAGAGGTAGAAAAAGAGTTCAGTTCCTCTGCTTTGGAAAGCAGAGATGACTAACTTTGCTAATAGATGGATTGGAAGTAGATATGACAGGAAAAGGCATGAAAGTTGTCTGCAGGGTTTGTGGCTTGATCGCCTTTAAGGAGAGGAGTATCTCTTGTGCTTGCGCCTTATTTTTAAACTGCATATTTCTAATACATTTCATGTCATCAGACTGAGCTGAAAAGCCTTAGGAGAACGCAGAGGAGAACGTCTCTAAAGGAAAGTCAGTTTGGGTATAAATCTCAAGTTCAGGGGTGAGTGGGTACAGAATACTCCAAGGACAGAACCAGCCCAATGGGAAAGAGTTCGGTTAGGCAAGGACTGAAGGGGGCAGGAGTTTGGAACATCTGCTAGCATTTGCAGCTTGGTTTTATGGATCTGTGTGGGTGCGCTAGCCAGGCTTCAGTGTATCGGGGTGGGGTAACCACTCGGCACAGACGGGAACCATGTGGACCTCCAGTGGTGCCGCTGGGGGATGAGTGTGCAAAAGGGTTACGGGACTATTCAGAAACACTCAAGAAGCAGGTAAACACTTCAGAACAGGAAAATTCAGGTGACGCCCTTCCTGGTGAGAGAAAAATGCAGGAGCATTTGCTAGGTGCACCGTGGCCATTAGGAGCAAGCTTTTCAGCTTACTAACTGTGAAGCGGCTGAGCAACTTAAAATTTCTGAGCCTGGAATCCCTCACCTTTAAGGCCACGGAGACAACACTGAATTCAGCTGCCTCTGGCCTGGTTGACGTGACTGCATGTTGAGGTTGTTAGGGCCTGAATAGGAACCATCCCCCACAGGTTCCTACATTTGGAAAATCGATCCCCAACTGGTGCTGCTCCTTGGGGAGGTGGTGGCACCTTTCGGACATGGGACCTAGGTGGCAGATGTGAGGTTGTGGGATATGGTTTTACTGGATTCGAGCTGCCCCGACTCTGGCCCCGTCTCTCTGCTTCCTTATCCACTGCTAGGTAACGAGTTATGCTGCAAAACTCCTGCCACCTAGGCTGACCCCCAGCTGCACCAAGGTTTCAGAAAGCCACTAAGGTCAAGGGTCACATTTCCTGCCTGGCATGGGACTCTAGCGAGGGCCGTGTGTGAAGCTGTGAAGGAGAACTAAGCTGAAGTAGACCCCACAGTCTATTCGGATGCTACAGGGGAGGGGCGTTCACTGAGCGGGGGAGGGGCACTCACTGAGCTGGCTCAAGCTTGAAGTCCAGGGAAGCCAGCAGGTTTGAACGATGGGGGGTGCTCAAGACATGAGAGTCCACATGATGCCATCATGAGCTCCAGATGCCCACCGTGGAGCCACGGGGCTTGGAGTTCATCCTGCTAGGTTTGGTCTTGGTGTTGGTCCAGTCTTCCCTTGAGGTGCCCCTGATCCTCCCTTTCAGAAAGGGACTGTTGAACCCCGTGACTTTCTTGACTTTGGAGGGGCTCGCAGGTAGATTATTTTGAGCCTTATAAGAGACTTTGGAATTCTGAAGCGCGTTGGAACTGTTCAGTTATGGCGACTTTTGAAATGCGAATAAATGCATTTTGCTGTATGGAATGGACTTGAACTTGAAGATAGATGTACATCGATACATAAACAGATACAAGACAGAAAAGGTGTAGATGACTAAAAGGTACAGTATCCGCTCTAAAATGTAGACAGGCTAATTTCTGAAGGTTGAAGCAAAGTTTCTCCATAGCAATAGCATTGACGTTTTGAAAAGATAATTCCCGTTACGTGGACTGTGGGGTGCTTAACAACGTGTCTGCAGATTCGTGATGAGTCTCAAGGAGACAACATGGTTCCTGAACAAGAAAACCTTGGTGAAGGAAAGAAACCCTCTTCTCTATTTCAGCCTCACTTCTCTTGACCACCCAGCACCTCCTATGCACCCTGACCTTAGATGACCTCATATCTTATGTCGGGTCATGAGATGTGCTGTGAGAATGTAGCTTAGTCCAACCACACGACCTCTTGTCTAGGTCACATACAAGGATGCCAAGTCACCTGGGGTCTCCTCCATTCACCTTGCAAAGTCAGCAATCTTCAAAAAAAAAAAAAAAAAGTGAAGCCATTTCCCCTTTGGTTAAACCCTCTTATGTGGGTATCCTCCACCTGGGTGGCACCTTGGTAGGACTTGGATTCCTTCTTCTACTTCCCTGGCATAATGTTACTGCTGAAGTCTCTGCCCGATGATTTAGGCTCCATCTGCTACTTTCTTCAGTCCCTTGGAGCCTTGACCTACTACACATGTGCAACTTAGCAGCCACCCAATAATTTAAGGGTGAATTACACAGGGCTTCATTTCCTGTGATTTTTCACCTCGCTGGGATTTTGCTCAAGAGGAGAAGCCAAGGTGAACGTGGAACTGTGATTCGCCCCTCTCAAACATCTTTAGCCCCTCGCATTCTGCCAGAAGGTTTTGATTGCTTTCCTTTATCTCCAAATGGTTGTTTCATGTACTTCCTTTGGCTTTTTAAAGTTCTGATGGTCAGTGGAAAGTTTAGTCCCATTTCAAACTACTGTCCAGTAGAAGCCCCTTGGCACCAGCACTTCTCACGTCCCCAGGTAATTTAAAGTGTAATGGAAGATGGAGAATTTCTGCTAGTGACTGCTGTTCCACTCAGGATGAAGAATTCACAAGATCACCTTGGTTCTCGAGCTGGCTTCTCTGACTGCTTGACCCATCCCATGTGAAACTATCTATGACACAGATGAATTCAAAAATCAACAAATATCAATATAAAAGTATTGCAAGGAAACACGCCAATTTAAAGACAAAGGAGAGGCACAAGGAATGCCACCAGTCACAGTTTGAAGAAATGAGAAGATAGTGGAGACTTTTTGATAAAAAAAAAAAAAACTTCCCAAACTGAAAATAAAATCAGTGGCACCTTCCCCTCCCTCCTCTTCCTCCCTCTGCCACTGCCACCTCATAGAAGTACAGTCCAGCAATATCGTCTCATTGACCTGCTTTGACTTGGGAAGTGAAGTCCAAGCAGCATGATTCTGATGATGCTATAAAATGTGTGTTGACACATCCGCGCTAAGCACTTCCTTCGGGTTCAGTGATCTGACAGACCTTGCAGGGAAACGACTGGAGCTAAAAAGAGTCAGAAAACGCCAAGAACAGGACTGGCAGTTTTACAGTTAGGAAAATTGCAGATTAGAGGAACCAGCTGGCTTAGCTAAAGTAAGAACCAAATGAAAGCCAGATGAAATGGTAGAAGCAAAACAAAATAAGTCGACGTCGGGATGCCAGCGTTTGAAGAGACGAAGGAGAGCCAGGTCGATGTTCTGTGCCCTCCACATGAGTCTTTCGACTCGAGTTGACTCTGACCCAAGAAAAACAAAGACAGTCTGTTTTCCTCCGGATATCTGAGGACTGATTGGCTCTGCGTATTTTCCATCCTTTCCTCGAGACTTGCTCTTTGGCTGTCAATCAGCAAGTTTTCCAAATTGCTTCAGAGAGTCAGAGTCACTGATTCAGGAAAAGCTAGAAAGTGTCACTGGCCACACCAGCCAGGGACATACGTACATTCTGCCAGCACACACATCTCTTCTTTGCCTCCTTGACATTTGAGCTGAAAGCTGTGTGGTCCCCCTCTTCCCCCAATCACCCCCCACACGTACAAAGCAATCTTTAAAATCAGGATAGGGATGTCTAGCCCTTTGTAGTACTTGTTTCATGAGCCCAAAGTTAAATGCTACAATCAGGAGTAAAGATAGCTGTGGGCTAGACTTACAATTTCCACTGTGATGTGTAGGAATTTGGTAGGATCGATAGTAGAGTGACCTCACGTGGAACTGTTTGCCTGAGGTTCTTAGAGATGATTCAGAAGCCTCCAGGATGATGCTCAGAGATGACCTAGCTCTATGTCACCCTCGTGCTTTAGTGATTCTGACATCGCGGGGCTTCTGCCATAGTTTGGACGCTTGTCTTTCCAATGAGAACTGTGGATATAACAAGCAGAAAAGGGCTGACTCTACCATCTGACAGAACCTGAAGCCACTTGCGTTAGTTTTCTAGAACCACTGCAAGAAGCGCTAGATGTAAACCAAATATCTTCAAGTCCCAGAAACATAGACTGTCACCTCCTTAGAGGCCAGGAGTTTTAAGATCCCATGGTTGGCAGGGTCACGCTGCCTGTGAACCTGCAGGGTGTCCTTCCTTGCCGCCCCCTCCCTTCCAGGGTCTTACATTATAGCTGGCCTTCTCTCTGACCCCTCTGCTCCCTTCACCATCTTCTGAGGATGGTAAATCGATTGAACTCCAGATCTACTTTTCTCCAGCAGGACTCATCATAGCTACCAGCATCTGCAACAGGCCCCACTTGTCAATGATGTCACATTCTGTGGTCCTGGGCTAGGACTTCATGCATCTTTTGGGTGTGGGGGATCACTTCAATCCAGAATGACCTTGGCGTGGCTACCGCACTGGCCACAGCGAAGGTGACACTTCCTCAGTGACCACACCTGGATCTGTGGTAATGCTGTGCAGCGGCGACAGACACGGGGCTTCAGGAAGCATGGGCCATCCTCTCCCTTGGGCTTCCGGTTTCCTTTCTTCTGGCCAATTCCCTTCCATTTCATCATGTGCAAAAGAGCCGTGCCCTACCTTAGGATAATCTGCAAGCTTTCTTTGCCTGAGAGGAAGCATTTTATGAACATTTGAGAGGAGTTACTGACCGTCACCTAGACTCGTGCCTGGGGTCCCTTCCCGGCACTGAGGCCCAGCAGTGCACATGGGACGGGGCCTGGTACCTTTTTACTGCCTTTCTAAACTGTGTACAAAGCCATTTACACGTCACACACCCGAGCGGACAACGGCTTTGAGGTTATGATGGAGATGAGAGGAGAGCAAAGGCCAGACATCTTTTCTCCCAACTGCCTAGAAAAATGTGAACACCCAGTGCTAAGAAAACATCTGCGGGCCACGACGTCCCTGGCATCGGGGAGTGGCTGAAATTTGAGGAGATGTCACACAGCGCAGACTTCATAATGTTCTGTGTGAGTGTATATGTGTGTGTGTGTGTGTGTGTGTGTGTGTATACAAGAGGGCACTTAAATGTGTGTGCCTGTGGACATCTAAGGGTAACATTGGGAATCCTCCTGAATCATTTTATGTCCTTACTATTGTGCTCTAGGTTCCCCAATCTCTCGGGTTCCCCAAGCCCTGCCTTCCAGAGCCGCAAGTGAAGGCCAAAGTCATTTCAACCCGGCATTTTTATGTGGGATCTGGGATCAAAACTCTTTTCCTTTTGCTTGAGAGGCAAAGGTTTTAACCCCTAAGCCATCTCTCCAGCCCCCATAATGTTGTTCTTAACCCAAGTTTCTTGATGATGGAGGTCCACTATGTTAGAAATGGCTAGGAGAAGCAGAGAAGAACATTTATATAACGACAGCGCCTAATTTGCGAATGCCCATCCAAATCCTATCGGCTTTTCCAAAGGCGCTGAAAAGGCGCTTCCGGGCAGCGTCAAGCTCGGCAGTTTAGCAGAGGGCCTGTGGAAAGGCAGCTGGATTCAGAGCCCTTGAACTCTCCGTTTCCAACATGAGGCAGCTCTTGAGTCAGTTTCCATATCTGTGAAAAAAAGTAAGTAAAAGTTTCCCAGGCTTGTGTGACTGTGCCTCAGAGTTAGTGACTGGGAGAAGCTCTGGATTCAAATCCCTTCGTCAAAGGTCTTGAGGTCACTAAGCCTGTTTGTCCATCTTAGGGACGCCCAGAGCATCTGTCTCACAGGACACAAGTAGCGGAAGTGTCTGGATGCTTGAAGAGTAAGACGAGCCAAGGGACCCTCTTTGCTCCTCTTGCTCTCTGAGCTTCTGGAAGTTAGGCATGGATAGGACTGTGGATACCAGTACAGGTCGCTCGTGCACAGGAAGCCTGGGTGACTGTCTGTCGTGCTCACGGAGCTGTCGCTCGGCTAGTGGAGCAACTGTTGCGTCCAGGCACACGAGGTGCGCGGCCTTCCCCGCTTCTCTGCTTTCTCCTGCCGGTTTCCTCTTGCCAGATGCCTGAGGCAACAGGATGACCTTTGGAACCCATCGAAATCTCTACCCTGGGGGGATTTTTCAGGTGCCATCAAACATCAAATATGAATACATTACCTGGCACTGATGGAACATCTACCTTTCCTTCCTCCCCCACCTTCCCTCCCAAGCTCAGGTTAAAGGAAACAGGAGCAGAAGAGACGCTCATCTGTAACCTTCAGGATCCCCTCGGCTCAAACTCTTCCTGGGAATATTTCCAGGTGTCTGCTGGGGTTGGGAGAACTCCGCCCATGTATGGGGTGGAGAGGAACTTCAAGGCCTCTCCTTCCATCTCCACCTTCACGACTTTCTCATCTCCCGAGCTGCTCGGCCTGTGATGTCAGCCCTTCCCGCTCAGACAGCACAAGTGCCTCTTGCGTGGAAAGCTGTCCAAGGGGAGTCGGGTGTCATTTGTCATTATTCTCCTGAGGATTGCGCTGGCCCCCGGAGCAGGTGGGACTTAGAAGTTGTCTGGGTTTCTCACGCTCTCTTTTCCTTGTCTCCTTCGTAGTCTCACAACCCTCCACTTTCTTGCCTGCGCCCCTGTTACATTTATCAGAACTGTTGCCTCGTGCTTTTTCTATTTCTGATATTTGCTTAGGCTAAAATATCAGACGGTGCACGGAGCTGGCCCGAGCTAGACAGAAGGGCAGCGGAGTGGTCAGGCACATAAACCCAGATCTTCAAACCCCTGCAGCTCGGCCAAGTTTAACATTTCTGTGGGAGCGAATGGGCAGATGCCCCACTCACAAGGTCAGGGAGAAAGTTGGTTTCCTCAACGGGATCCATGACCACATTTCATTTTTCTAGAGGCGCGATTGAAATAACCACGATCCAGTGTCTATACTCCATGCAAAACACCAACCCAGGTGCCGTGTGCAAAGATGAATTATTCTGTTCCCCAGAGGCCCTCATAGACATGGAGGTGAGAGTGTGTGACTTTAGCCGAGGGAAATCCTGTCCTCCAGCTGACCCACAGACTGTTCTGAGCATATGCAACTTAGCCGGTGCCCTGGGTCCAGCGATC
Organism: Typhlomys cinereus; assembly: GCA_023101885.1. Lineage (NCBI taxonomy): Eukaryota > Metazoa > Chordata > Mammalia > Rodentia > Platacanthomyidae > Typhlomys > Typhlomys cinereus. The sequence goes on from JALPQD010000017.1 coordinate 1,595,213, forward strand.
CTCAATGAGCCACTGGCTTCTGAAATCATGAGCGAGAGCTGCAGTGACCCGGTATTAGACCCACCACACAGCGATCATTCATCTGGCCCCTGTGCTCCGCTTTGCAGTCTGAAATATACTCCAATAATTACTAACTCTTGTCATATGAGTAGGACAGAAATGGGATTCAGGGAAATCACTTGCCTTAAGTAAGTCAAGTCAGTCGCAAGAACAGAGGGGGGACAGTTTGGTCCAGAGCTGAGATTCCGATGATTCCCACTCTGTTTTCATCATTACGGCATCTCAACTCCCCCAATTTAATGATGGTAATTAAAAAATCATTTATGACATTCTATATAGGCTGATGAGCTTACATAGCAGAAAACACTACTTTGGCCAACTTGCTAATGATACGTTGAAAATAGCAGGTGTTACCTCAAGGTAAGAGAAAAAAAATCAAAAGAAAAATGTGAAGTAATAATGGAACATACATACATTTAGGCAAATTGTTAAATCTATTAGACTTTTGTTTACTTATCTACCCAATGAGACGTACATTGGTACCTATTTCACATGCAGTGAATACTTAGAGAACAAGAGCTATAATTATGTTTCATTGTAATTGAAACAACAATAAAGCAAAATAACTCTTAAGAAGCTCTAGTTACTTAGGTAGTTTCCCTGGAAGTTCGAAAAAATGCCGGAAGCTAAACCTGGAGTTTGGAATGACATATTTCCAGAAGTCATTGCTTTTGAGGAATTCAGGAATGATGAGGCAGGTGGAGTAAGGAAAGAAACAGGAAAGTGAGCCACAGCTCTGCTTAACCCTGCTGATTTCCTTTTCAAGACTCTGCTCTGCGAAGGTCTTTCAGCACCACGCCGTGCAAGGATGGGCTTTTCGCAAAAGCGAATGGGAGCCATTCTACAGATGTGGATGCCCATGACATTGGCCACTAGCTGGGCCAGGGGATTAAGCGTAGCCCAGGAGCTCCCAGGAGTGCGGAACCCAAGAAACAGCCCCAGACACTAACACTCCACACAGCTTGAAAACATCCAGGGAATCCATGACTTAATAAAGCCCACATCTATATCCTGAGGGAAGAGAAAGCAAGAGGAAGTTGATGGAGATGATCCCAATTCATTGTCTACTGAAATTATTTTTAAACTCAAATATGAAATTGCCCTTCTTTATGAATAAGGTCTGGGTGAGCTACTTTGCATAAATTTTCCTAACTTAGAGATCCGGAGAAATCCAAAGGATAGTGTATCATCACATTGGGGGTTTTGGACCTGGGCATAGCAGGAGGGGGCAGCTGTGGCTTGGAGGGCCTGACCAAAACCTTCATTTAGCACCACAATTATGATCTGGTTTGATCCAGCGCCCCCCTTCCCCCCCTTCAGCCGCCTACAGTACCAGTGGGTCAAAGTTTGTTTTGGACTGAATTTAAAATGAGGCATGTGAGAAGCTTACACGAGAAACCTTCTTTCTACACAGGAACCACAGCCTTTTCCATTTCCTCTTTAAAGCTGAAGACTGGGAAACTCATCAAGGAGACAAATTCATTCATTTTAAACATGTTATATAACCCAAGGTTGTTAGGTCAGGAAATGAAATGGAAAAACCATCTCCTTACTAGGTGGCGGTTTACGGTGGGCGTGTGATGTTGGGGCCTTTAGTCTCCTGTGGTCTTAGACTCGAGGACTTGTATCTTATCATTGGCATTTGTTGTAGAGTAAGCTGGACATCTGGGAGATTGTTTCTTGAAATTTGTAACTTTAATCCAATTATGAAAGTGACTTACTCAGCTGGCATTGGGTGATTAGAGTTATACCATTTTAATTCAGCTATAATATTGGCCTGGCGGAATCAAGCATATCTACTTGCCCATTTCTTTTCCACATCCGTTATTTCTTGAGAATTCCAAATGTGTTTTTATACTCTTTATGTGAATGCCATGAATTTTAATCCTATTAACTTAGGCAGTCGCTCCATTCCCACCTTACTCTTTGTGGACTGTTGTGCACTGACACACGTGTCCTTCATATGACATAGTGTGTTCTTATTCGGGTTTCCAGCACACTTGCCTGACTTAACTACACAGAAGTCACGCTCTTTCTCTTTCTCATTTCCAGCTGACCCGATCTCTCCTACCTCCTCTGTGAAAGAGGAAAACCCAAATGCATACATGTAGATTACAGTCCTGTTCCAGTCTTCTGAGTTCCTTAGTGATAACAGTCATTTGAAGTATGGCGACCTCCCAAAATAAGCTCTGGCAATACAGCCACCAGGAAATACCTACGGAAGGAAGGTTACTATCAGTGCGGGTGGAACACAGCCCTATTCAGAGAGGCTGAAGGAAGAATCCTGGAATACAGGAGATGGTCAGGAATTTGTTGAATTCACAGATTGGGGTGACTTGGGATTCTGACCAATCACAGCAAAGATAGTAGATTTTTTTTGGGGGGGGGGAAGTTCCCAAAAAACAAACATAGTACATGACATGGTAGCACAAGGGCACTGATATCATGTCTTTGAAGAAAGAAGAGAAATGACTGGAAAAGGAAGAGAATTGCTTCAACATTTCATCTGCTACTGAATGTTCTATGCGCACAGCATCTCATCTATTACCATGTTTAATTAAGGCTGTGAGCACACATATCTCCTCAGCCTCAGAGGAAACCCTTACGGCATCTTAACACGCAGTGTGATGTTTGTCAGAAGTTTCTTTATAAATACCTATTTATAAATTAAGGACGTTCCTTTCTCCTCTAATCTTTTGGTGTATTTTATCACAGATAGACATTAGATTTCATCAAAAGTTCTTATACACATTATAGAGATAATCATAAGGGATTTAAAAATTTTTATCCTTTTGATGTGATGGATTACATTTTTTTGAATGTTAAATCAAATCTTATAAGTTTCTAAGCCCAAGTTTATCACAATCTACTATCTTTTTCATAGGCTGTTGGCGTTTGCAAGTATTTTGTTTAGGTTTTTGTGTCTGGGTCGAGTAAAATGTGACAGTCATATTTCTTTTTTGTGATGTCATTGTCAAGTTCTGGCCACATGGTCGTGAAGCCTCCATGCAAACTGCTCTTTGTGGGATGTGGGAAAGTCGGCTACCCAGATGTTGGTGGTCTACACACATAGGAGCCATGGGTGACCTCAGGAATTAAGGGTGGCCACCAGAGGAAGCTAACCCTCAAGAAACTGCAAAGAAACCCATCTCTCAACAGCCTAAAGGAGCCTGAAAATAAATCCTTCCCCAGTCCACTTCCCAATGAGAGCATGATCTACACAACACTGGGATTATAGCTTGTCTAAACTCTAAACAAAGAACGGAGATAAATTATTCTGTACATCTGAGTCAAACAAATGATCATATAAGAAGAAGATTTTAGGTATCTAAAGTTTTGGTAACCACATAACAGTAGAAAAACGAATACATTTTCTGCATTTTTAAGCCTGCTTCTCCACTGTGTGAGCCCCTTGCTTTATGGACCAACCAGAGTCTCTAGGATCAGCTTGTATTTTCTCTGACTAAACTTGGAATTAAGAACTTTTTCCAAATAAAATTTGATGTCTCTGGTGGATCATGTAATATGGAAGATATGATCTGTGTATGAGGTGCTTTGATATCATTGGTGAATCAGCCTTAGGCCTCCTCATTGGACAGGGCTAAGGAACATACTTGCATTCACACTACACTTCTCTAAGTCATACTCTCTGTAAATGTAGGAAAAATCATAGTCACACTGGAAATTCCCCTTCTAATTCAGCACCACAGAATTTATTCTACTTTACTTTCTTTCCATACTTTTAACTCCTTTCTCTAAATAAGATTAGCTATTACTACCTTCAACATGTTTATACATTGAACAAATCATTTTGTATGTAATATACATAAGCAGACACCTTCATCCTTACCATCTTCCTCTGTTTCATAGAGGCTCTTCTAATGTTACTCTGTTCTAATATTCTATAGCCTCATGAACATGCCAAGTTGTCTGCATCTAATGGACTTTGAATTACCACAGGAAGGAAGGGGTGCTTGACTATTGCATTGTATCACACTACATTGCATCGCATTGCATTGCATTGCATTGTATTTGTACAACAGACATTGTGTGCAAACGATACAAGAATAACCTGACTCCCAGGAGGATGTTCTACCCAGCACCATCAGTTCACATCAATGCCAGTTCATCTTAATGCAAACTCATTACTTCAGTGTCTTGAAACTAGACTTCCACCCCTCCCAGGGTTGCAGTCATGACTGTGTAAGGACGTTCAGTTGATGATGGGTCCTATGAATGCTGGAGATAAGGTTATACTGGAGCTAAAAAATTCCTAGCGTCCAACAGTGCCTAACACTGTGGCACAAGGCGTTACTTGTACATTCATGGTGTCACTGGAACACACAAGGAAGGACACAGCATTGGGGGTGAAGTCAGAGGCAAAGTCTGACTTAGCACATACAAGGCCCTGGCTTTGAATCCCCATTGTTACATTTTTAAAAAGACTAACAGTATAGCGATATAATTATGTGCAACTCATCATACTTGATAATGATAACAACTGGCTTACATATTCACCATATTTTTCCTTGTATTATTTTTAAAGTGTGCACCTTCTATTTGTAAAATGCATTGTAAGCTATAAAATGCTATGGTGTACTACAAAGAGACATGCATATAACATCACTTGATTCTAATAATTCCTCTTGTTCTCGATGTAATCTGGTTTTGTTCATATCAGGTCATAAGTTAAAATCCACGGCTGGCAGCAGGAAGCCATATTAGGTGACTGACTTGGAAGCTGAATTAAAAGAGATGAAGGGGCTATTGAGATGGCTAAGCAGGTAGAAGTTTCTATGGAGCCAAGAAGTCCTGAGTTCAGGCCCTCGTGAAAGGCTGGGCGTGACCACACACGCCTTAAGCACCAGGGTTGGGGAGTGGACTGAGACAGCAAGGTGTCTGAGACTTGCTGGCCAGTCGGCCGAGCTGAAAAGTGACAAGCTTCAGGTCACTGAGAGACCCTGCCACAAGGCGACAAGGCAGAGAATGATAGAGCAAGACAATCCATGTCCTCTTTGACCTCGTGCCTGCTCACACACACACACACACACACACACATATGGGCTAAAGGACTAAAAGAGTGGATTGTCAGTAATCGTCATTGCTAGCCAGTCAGGTCTGTTCCGTTCCACTCTATTTGGTGGGTACAGGTAGACACATTCTAGTGTGTTGGGATGGTGGCATAATGGCCTAATGCATTTCTTCACATGTCCTTGTCCCTTGGTGATGTAGGAGAGCATTTCACCCTAATGCCTACTTTGCCCTTTGCCTTCCTCTTTGGAGCCTTTGGACTCTGATCGGTGCTTCCCTAGCATCATGAGGCTGACAGACCCCTCAGCTTCTCAGCTGCTTCCAGAACTGAAAGATTCTTCTGAGAAAAAAAAAAGATCCCCAGAGCCAGACTGCACTGTCTGAATCTGTGTCTGCTCCCAGCTGTTTCCGTCAGAATTCTTCACTTCTATGCTAGCTTGTCCATGGATTCTAAGCCGTTTTTAAATTGTCCCTCTGGATGTTATTGTTGGGAGAGCTGATCCAAGTTATCTAGTCCTGGCTAATGGGAAGAAAAGTCTCCTGTGAGTACCCATTTAGTTTTCCAATAACACGGGACAGTGATTTATTAAACGTATTTAGTGTCCTTTATCTTGTTTATCTTTTTAATATACATCCTATGAGCTAGGTATTATTACCAATCCACTTTACAGTTGAGAGTCCTTTATCTTGCTTATCTTTTTAATATACACCCTATGAGCTAAGTATTATTACCAATCCACTTTACAGTTGAGAGTCCAAAGCGTAATGAGCTCAGTAGCTTGCCTAAGGTCACATAGCAGTAAGCGCAACTCAAATATCTGACCCTAAACCCTCCTGTTAAAACACGGAGTCGTGCCCTTTCCTACGTCAACTCTCGCAGCCCAACAACTAAGCACCAGCTAGGAACAGTCTCGGTCCCCGTGAATTATTCAGAAAAACTGCAAAAAAAGAGGAGAGCAGGAGCTCTTTTTCTAAGTTTATTTAACTGCCTGTGGGATTGGTCTGAGTTTAGATTCCAAGAACACCCATTTATTTCTTCCAATTACCCAAAAAAAGTGATTGATTTTAAACGATAAGACTTCAACGGGAAGGCATATGGCCACCTTACACCTACTTGTGTGACTGCAGGTGAATTCGCAGACCATGAACTTTCCTCCCCGCCACTGCGGAAAGAACCTGTCAGTTGACACAAGATTGTACACCCCTGCGCGGATGCGATTCAGGCAGACACGCCAGGCACGTCTCGCGGATGCATCTGGACAGGAAATCTTAAATATGGCTTTCTTTTCTTAGAAAAAGAAATCCCAGGCACACATGTTTTTATTTTTCTTCTCAGCATCTGGTGTGTGGAAACACAGGACATGCCATGGCAGGTAGCAATTCTCTGGTGATTCTCTGGTGATTCTCTTGAAAAGATGCTTGGGGTCCTAAGATTCCTGCAGAGATGAGGATTCAGAGATTTCTGGGCCCAGATTCTCTTTGAAAATGTATTTATGTGTGCTTTTTGTGTAAGATCTAGAATGAGGTGGTTATGTTTCCTCTCGAATATTTTGGGAAGTTACTCCTAACTCAGAAATAGTTCATACTTACCTCACAGCATGATTTTACTAGAGACTGTGAGGCTTAATTCCAGAATTTCTTTGTGCGTGTGTGTGTGTGTGTGTGTGTGTGTGTGTGTGTGTGTGTGTACCATTACTTTTATTATGTCTCTAAATTTTTCATCTGATCTTTCTTCAAAGAAATTCAAACATTCTCCAAGACAATAAGATACTTCTTCCTATGGGCCTTGTAAAGTGTGACTGGTACCGACCTGATGGGTGCTGAATGATTCCTTCAGGTCTGTGGCGGTCTAACACGGGACTGCGATGACACAGTCAGACACAGAGTATCATTGAAACATCTCCTAGGATTATAAGCTGTTTGTGTTCTTCTTTCATCTGCTTGGTCTGTTTCATATTTTTTGGCTGTAGGTATCCACTTACCATTTTCCAAAATAGATTCCCATCTAGTTGGCGCACTTCAATCATGAAATTATTTCTTCCTGTAAGTAACTGGATCTTAGGGGACACTTAGACACTCAGTAAGCATCTCTTTTCTTCCTGTCTAGAATTTTCTGTGAGAAGCAGCACATCATGTCATTTGTTTTCCGGTAGAGCTGCTTTTGTTGAGCCGAGTTTTGGTAAAAATCAGGTCTAGACTTAGACTGTGCCAGTCTGACTTTTGCCAGTGTGGCAAAAGCAGCCAAGCAAGCAACTTGAAGGAAGAGTGGGTTAGTTTGCTCAGCGAAGCAGCAAAGCAACTCACCTATTGGTGACCAGGAAGCAGCAAGAGAATACGCCTGACCCAAGCACTTGCTCTTTCCCCTTTTATTCCGTCAGGTGGATTCGTCTCTTTCTAAGTGCTGTGAATCAGTGCTTCTTCCTTTGGAGTATTTTCCTTGCTCCATGAGCTAGCATCTTCGGCAAACGCCTCGCAGGCCGGCTCCTTACTGCACCTCCGGGTGTGATGTGATCAACTACATTGAGGTCTGATCAAGCATATCTTCATGAGGACGTTTTGCAAAGACATTAAACTGTACTATCTTTATAAAGACAAGTGAGCCATTCCATTTTAACTTCAGCCTTCTAGGGCTGGAGAGATGGCTCAGGGGTTAAGACTCTGCCTCACAAACCGAAGGTCCTGAGTTCAGATCCCAGGTCCCACAAAAAAATGCCAGGTGGAAATGCCTAGTGGGCGGAGCCTAAGAAATCCCAGAACTAAGCAAAAAGGAGGTAGAAGCAATCCAGAATGATTCCTGAAATCGCACTTGGCCCTTCACAGGGAAACATGTGCCCTCTGATACATACACACTAAATGAATGAATGAAGTTTAAAAAATATTTTTTTAAAAAAAGAATGACTTCTAAGCAATTGGTGTGTTTTGGCATTCTAAGCAGTATAAATTAAGCAAATGATTATTTCTCTTTTAATGCTTATTACTGAGACATTGAGCCAAATTAGTAAACTACACCTAGAAAAACTCATGGATCATCCTGGATTGAAAAGAACATTTTTAAAATTAAACATATCCCCGGCTTTCTTTTAGATTGTGTTTCTTTCCTACTAAAGCTATCTTGCTTTATTTTAGGTATCCTCATAGGTTGTCTTTAATCCTTTCTGGAACGGAAAGAGTGTATAAAAATAAGTCACTATAGTTCCCAACTTAGCAAATGAGCTAACTCCATAGATGTTGAGAAAGTGTGGTAGGCTGAGGGAATGGAACACTGTCTCATAAGTTGGACTGATGCTTTTCCCTCCAATAAGGACAACACTCTAGGCTTCTACGAGGCAGGAAGAAAAGGGGCTGATTGAGCAGAGGAGGGCTGTACAATTGTGCTGGCAGACTTGACCTATTTCATAATTCTTCACAGGATGAGCCCTGGGAGACACAAAACTATCAGCTAAGTGATTGTTGGAAAGGCTTGTGGAAACTTGTGTGTCTCAATTCTGGTAGCATCGACACTCCTGCCTATTTCTAATTCTCTCAAGACATACACTTGGGGTTAATTATGCTGAATTACTTCTAATATGACTGGCTCATGAGCCTTCTTCTCAGGAGTTTGCCATGTTCACTGACAGTGTTCAAATGCTCCCGTTCTGTGCACCAACTGAACCTGGTAAGGACCTTTGAGCCAAGCTGGGAAGATCAGATTCCTCTGAGGATGGTGGCTGAGCTCAGGGAGGCTTGTTAGAATCTGCCCACCTCTTGAATGAGATGCTGTTCTGGGATAGTTCAGCTTGTCATAATACAGCAGGTGCACATGGGCCAGTGAGCACAGGATGCATGCAGAGTTGCAGATGCACATGGGACTGCCAACTTAGGTTGCATTCAGTTGCAGATGCACATGGGAGAGCAAGTGCAGGATGCATGCAGAGTTGCAGAAATGGGCCTTCCTGATTCCAGTGCCTCATGCAGTCTCCAGCATGCACTTGCAAGGACATTCAGACCATAGCAGAGTTCAATACATGCTAACTACTGATTGCATTGCGACATCTTGGTTTGCTATGATAAGTAACCTAAAGTTCCTGGGTCATCGACTCAATGTCATACTCAAACCTCTACCTAAATATTGCTGTGCAAACAGAGACAACCAGGGTCACCCTGGCTCTAAGAAGGTGGTGCACAGAGAGATGTGCTCTACAGAAGTACTTCCTAATTCACAGTTCCACTTTCCATGGTTTTAGTTACCCAAGACCTATCAGACTCCACAGTTATTGACTGGAAAATCAAAGAAATAAAAAACAAGTTTTGAAGTTTGTGCCATTCCAATGATCTGATAAACCTTTCATCGTCCTACTCCATCCCAGGAATAAATCATCCCTTTATCCAACAGATCCACCTTTTTCCGCACTACCTACCCACTAGCCATTTAGTTATCATCTAGGTTATCAATTTGATTTTATGATATTGCTTGAATTCAAGTGACCTTGAATTTACTTAGTAGTGGCCCAAAGCATGAGAGTAGTCACATTAATTTATCATTGCATTTGTGGTTGTTAACCTCTTACTTTGCCCAATGCATAAATTTAGCTTCCCCACAGAGATATACATATGGTAAAAACTACACTATGTGTAGGATTTCATAGCATCTGCAGTTTCAGATGTGGAATGAGAGTCTTTCATAGTGTCTATAGTTTCAAATATGTACTGTGCAGTGCGTCTACTGCACAGAAGGAAGAACTTCTGGTTTTGTTCAAGCCACTTGAATTTGTGTTTTTATATAAATAGAGCTGTTGTTCTGATCTCATCTCTTGACAGAGAAATGTTTTCATAAGAGTCAAATCTTGAAAAATGATTCATTTTGTCAGTGTGTATGTGTCTGTGTTTGTGTGTGTGTGTTGTGTTGTGTTGAACATATAAATGCCATAACATCTATTTCTGTGGTTTTATTCTGATAGATTTGTTACATGAATAACACCATAGTTTGTGTGTGTTGTGTCGTGTTGAACATATAAATGCTGTATCATCTGTTTCTGTGGTTTTATTCTGATAGATTTATTACATGAATAACACCATAGTTTGTGTGTGTGTGTGTGTGTGTGTGTGTGTGTGTGTGTGTGTGTGCGCGCGCTGATTATATCATCTGTTTCTGTGGTTTTATTCTGGCAGACAGACTCTACTAACAACCCGGTATCTAGGATCTAGATACTGCATGTGATGCGGTGGCTCTTGGAATCCATAATCCGAAAGCAACACGGGCTGTAGTGATCTTTGCAAAAAAGCATTGTACCATTCAGATTTGATGTGGCAATGACAGCAGTTACTGTTTCTAAAGAAATATGTGACAACTGCCTGTCCAGTGTGTATTTTGCTGATGAAATATCTTCAAAAGACAAAACCATGAGGATTTTATAGATAAAAGCATTGTGACTCGGAATCTGCGGCTGCCACAGAGCTCAGCCAAGATCTGAGCCCAGGTCATGGGATTATGCTACATGTGAATGCGCTAAATAGAGTCCCAAGCCCATCATAAAACTCAGAGAAAACCGGGAAAGTGCTTCCCCGGCGTGCTTAGGATGAAGCGGTTTCACTGAGGGAAAAAGGATGATTATGACCCACAGGGAGACATGTTTATGAGTTGAGAAAAAGAGTATTATCCTTGAAATATGGGAATTTATGGAAAATGATTTTTATAGAAATCTCTTGGAGTTCTCTTTACTATGCAGACAGTACAATGTACAAAATACCTGGACCAAGATTTAAGGCTGCAGCAAGGCCTTGCTCTGTCCACTCTTTGGGACTTGGCTTTCTATCTTCTCTGAAAGAGAGGACCAGAAGGCAGCTTGGTTCTGGGCAGATGCAGTTTTCAGTGGTAATTTGATCCCTGGTCAGTTTCAGGAAGAAAACAGCCTCTTGCGTCATATTAACTCATTCAGGTTTTCAGAAGTCACAGACATGCTCTGTCGGTGCACTGACTGTCGTGAGCAGGATGGTGCCCGGAGATATGGGAAATTAAGGACAAATGTCCTGGAGGCTGGACCCCAGAGCAAGGAAGTGACAGCACGACCAGAAAGTCACACAGGGCTTCATGCTAGTGTGGACGATAAAGATGTCTGTTGCAGTCCACCTGCATGGTTGCTGATAAATGACCATCACACAGCTTAAGGGAACAAGGAGTTTACTTTCTTACAACAGTCTGGTTACAGTTCTCAGTCCAGCCTGACGGGAGAGCACGCACCAACACCAGGGCCGAGGGAACTGGCCACACCATCACCGCATAACAGCTGAGAGATGGACAATCCTTACTTACCAGACCAGCATGTCTGGCCAAGTGAACAGAAGGATGCCAACTCTCTCAACCAGCTCTCTGTGATTTATCCAGGGCCTAATCCCACCCATAATGGGCTGAATCTTCCCCATCAGCTAGACTATCTCCTTCAGGTTTGCTCTGGGCTTAACCATCAACTCTCTACAACTGTGCCCAGAGCTCAAACCCTCAACAGTCAAGTTGAGGGTTAACTGTGACAACGTCCATTAGGGAAGTAAAGAAATACGACAATCATGAAAGCTACCATGCTATAGCTACCCGTCCCATCGCTTCTAACGGGGAGCATTTTATATACAGGAATATTGAGAGCTTGGTTTTTCAAAGATGATTTTAGATATTTGTCTTTTTCTTAAGCATTGGGGGAAATTCCATGTCCAGGGAAGGGCATACAAAATTGAAAGGTGTAAGCATGCATGGAGTATTCAAGAAACCCTGTGGAAATTAAATGCGGTTGGGACAGCCCAAGACCACAGCTGAGAGATGATGTGGAAATGGAAAGTGATTGAAATGAATCTTGTGAACTTGGCCTTGAGAAACTAAGAGTGATGCTTAACATTTTCTTGGACCTAGGAGACAAACCAATAAAGTGTCAGAGCCAGATGGGAAAGCCTTGGAGGAGTCGGAAAGTACCAAACTTAGTCCTGGTACTGTCTGAAGCAAGGTTGGTTGATAGCAGGTTCTTCAGAGGTGAGCTAGAAGCCAGTCTGTGTTCTTCTGGATCCTTCTGTCTTTCCTGGCTTCAAGAATGTCAAACATGAACTCACATCGGTCATTCTGGAATGCTGTCACCCATGTCCCTAGGTCAGTGAAACTGTTAACTGAGTTACAAGCATTGCTCTCTGCCTGAGGCATCTTTATGGCTGTATTTTATTTTATTACTTAACTCTCCAGGAAACATTGGCCAAGTCAGATTCCTACACTGTTTTATTGGAAAACTTGGCTTCTTCATTGCAATGTATAACCTCGCCCAAAAAGCCCAGAGGAAGAGCATATTTGTGTTCACAGTGTGTATGTAAATACTGCCATTGTCCCACGGAGTCACTCAGATGTTTGAACTGAGAGTCCTATGTAGTCTGCAAACGTGTGGCATGTGCTGGGGACGGAGGGCTGAGGAAAACTGAAATGTGTCCAGTCATTAGCAGACAAAAGGCAACTATGGATCCCAGACACACATCGAGACCACCCCTGCTTTTGTAGACCCTTATTCAGATCTGGAATTGTAGTCATGAGCAGAATGCTCATGTGCAACGCAGCACTGCCTAGTAGCGTTCACAGAAGTCAGACTGATTAGAGGAGAATCCCAGGTTCCATCCGTATTGACCAGGTGATTGGAGCAAGTGGCTGAATTTTCAGAACCGGTGTCCTCATTATAAAATAATCCTTTATAACTTACGTTATCATGAAAAGACAATCAAGCACGCTCAGATGCCCAGTAAGTAGTGCAATTGCCTATTCCTATTGAGTCACAAGTAGCTCCGACAACTTCTCTTCCTCAGCGTGCATCATCCAGTTCCTTGAATCTTTTGACCGAGTCTTGTTTCCCAGCCTCTTATGATCTCTCTATGGTGGTTTACAGACCTTGCCTTTTGGGGACATTTGAGTAAAGTCCCACCTTTGGGGGCTGGCAGGTGCAGTTGAATTCAATTGTGTGTTTCGTTCTCACCCATCACCTTCGTCCACTTCCTGAATATGCCTGAGACACAGGCCAAGCTGAGGGATGCTTCGCCATGAGCCCATCCCTTCCGAAACGGTGTTCGTAGTGACTAGTCCTCAGAAAAGGCCCCCAAGACCAAGCCTCTAGCTGCTGCCAAGGAGCAACTCTTGCCCTGCCATTCCTTCCTTTCTGGGGAGTGAGGAATTCCTGAGCGCCACGGAGGGGGTCTCTGTGTTGTCCGTTGGTAGCATTTTTTAATTCAGCCATGTAGAGTGGTTTCATGTAAGTTCCTTGGGAGTTCAGAGCTGACACCCACTGTTAAAACCCTGTAAATAGTGTCACTAATAAAACCAATGCAAGGCTGGATCTCCAGCTCTGGACAGCCGCTTCGACGGGAATGGGACCCAAATAGCATATTCTGTGCTTAACGTGATCAACAAATACTAATGCAGAAAGAATCCAGAGAATTTCCCTCTTGCATACAAAGAGTCCGTATGAGGTCAGTATTTTATAGCAAACATTCAAGTGTACATTATATACACGATTCTATTTACAGTGACTTTGTATGTGCTATCCCATTACCTGAGAACATCTCTGATGTTTGGAGTGTGATTAAGTCTATGTCATTGTTTGCTGTTGTTTCTTGAAGGATTATTTAATTTCTACAAATGCTGACACAGACAGAAAGCAGTTATACCTTTGCCTGGGGTCTAGTTATACCTTTGCATGCACGATGTCTGGGGTCCAGCCTACTGCTGGGATCCAGCCTACTGCTCAACCTGTTACCACAGCCTTTCTGATCGTTACATTTCAGGTTAGGATAAAGCGCTCCAACCCAAACCCAATCATACAAGCTCAATAGGTATCCTGTCCTCTCCCTCCCTCCACCCCTCCCAGTCCCCTTGCACTCCCCCTCTTCCCCTGCCTTTCACTCCCTCCCTCCCTCCCTCCCACTCCCTCCCCCTTCCCCCTCCCATCCCCTGGAGCATCTCCCTGTGTGAACCCCAAACTTCTTTCTGAGTCGCCAGTGGAGGCCCCAAACCAGTTGTTATATCCCCCCTCACGCTCAAATCACTTTAGTTCCTCTTTCCGGTTCACAAGATGTTTGAGTGCCGGGAACTTTCCTGACACCTTGTTTTGCTAACGTCTCGTGTCTTTCCAGAATGTTTATGACACTAAAATGGTTGTGTGGTGAAGCTGGTAACGTTAAGATGAGACCCAGAAGTGGAACTTTCCACAATAGAAACCAGAGAAAATTCCTGGCTTTTGTTTAGCCTCTGACTCTCATAATCATATACCACGCAAATTTGTCATAAAGACCGGCAGGGGACCTACAAACTTGGTTGCTTGGCAAATTTTGATCTTTAAGAGAAACGGTCAAATCAGATTTGGCTTGAAAGTTTCAAACGAGAAAATTGAATGTGGAGGATTTGAGATCTTGTTAATGCCCTTTAATCCTCTGATTCTCTATTGTACAGTTATTGAGGTTTTCTTGAGGTTGTTCTGCGACTTCCCGCTGCAATCCATCTGGATTGCACTTCAGAGGACGCCTTTCATAATTCCTTTGCTACATTCTCTAAATGCAAGGAACTCCTCAGAATCTCACAGCCTGCCCTGCAATAGACTTTCTGTTTAAAGTACTTAGTCATCTTGTTTAATTCAAAACTAGCTGTCTCTACTAAAGACAAAAAACCCTTTAAAAAGAATTCCTAAGCTGTTTTCCTCCTTTCTTCCCTACCAGTGGGGGCTAAAACCCCAAGTCTTTAAGTTGTTTGTCTGACTGATGAAGATCGGAATGACTTGTGCTCGTTTGTGCAGGAACTGTGGGGGTAGCATGCTGCTCGGGGCTGTATCTGGGGTCACCAGCTCTGCGGGATCTTTCTTGAATGAAGAGCACATGTTTTGGGGTGCTCTCTTAGGAGAGATATGATGGGAGCCTCAGATGGGAGGCTTGAAGACGTGGCGATGCTCTGAGGGGATCAGATCTGAAGAGAAATTTGACTCACTGCTGAATACAAATATGTTCTCCTGACCGCCCCACGAAAGCAGGCCCAGCACATTGCTTTCCACGGGCTCCTGACACCAGAAATTAAAAGAAACATACCAGAAAACCCACGCTTCTTCCTTGTATACCCTCTCCTTATTTAATAAAAAAGACAGTAGTCCAAGGGAAGGAATTCCTGACTTCCATCCACCTATGTGCTAAACTAGTTTAATTAGTGCCTGTTTTCCTCAAAGGAGAAACTGACTACTAACATTTGCTAAAGTTATCAGTCCAATTGACTGCCTGATCAACAAGCCTGGTTTTCTCTTAACATATTTTGTTTTCTCTTCTCACATAAACATTTCAAGAAAGTCTGTTTCCAGATAACTAAAATTCACAGTTTTAACTGTAAACAACAGATGGTTTTACACAGGGAATATGAAAAACATGAGCTTTTCTTCTCATATCTTATGATTCATTCGACTGTAGAAGGATTTAAATTCAGAATCTCAGTCTACCAGTTCATCTTTGGGGCTGGCTGTCAATCAAGTGCCATTATTTTTCAGGTATACAGTTGGGGTTCTTCAGAGTCCGTGTGTGTGTGTGTGTGTGTGTGTGTGTGTGTGTGTGTGCGCGCACACACACACAGTCATCTCTCAATATCTATGGTTCCAGCATAGCTATGAGTTCTAAAACTCACAGATGTTTACTTCACATAGAATGGCAAAATATTTGCACATAATCTAAGTATATTTCTATACTTTAAACCATAGCCATGTTGCTTGTGATATCTAATAGAATGCAAATGATAAAAGAGTTGTTATACTCTAGGGAAAAAAAACCACAAACTCTTTTTTTTTTTTATGAACAGTTAGTTGAATCCATGAATCCATGAATATGAACCTGTTTGAAACTAGAGTGCTGGCTAGGCAATAGATAAGTAGGTAGATAGGCAGGTATGTAGATAAACAGATAATTAGGTAGGGGTACATGGATGGTAGATAGAGAGATAGACAGAGATCCACAGATAGTAGATTGATAAGCGAGACTAGAAGGGAGAGTGAAAGAGATAGAAAAAGAGAGAGAGAGAAGAGAAAACCCGGAAAGTTATAATTTTACTGAAATTTAGGCAGTAGTCTTGAAGCAGAATTTTTTTTCCTCTAAGAATCCTATTTTCAGTCTTAAGACCTTCAATTTATTAGATACTTCCTCCAAATTACTGATGGAAGAAGGGAAACTTCTTTTACTTAAAGTCTACTGATATTAACCACATCTTCAAAATATCTTTTCTAACAACACCTAGATTAGTGCTTGATTAAAAGCTTTGGTACTGTCTTCTAAACAACTCACCTCAAAATTCACCACTTTAGCTAAAGCAGATGATACGACTTCCTTCCCCTGCACCTTTGTACAAGTTACAGCCATCATGTAGAATGTTCTGCCTCATACTGTGGTCATTGAAAGAAACTGGAAATTCCAAGCATTATTTGGGAAGAATATCAATAGGAGGTATTGACTGTTGTATTTGGAAGGAAGGAGAGGAAAAAAATATGAGCTAAATCCCAAGCCCACGTCTCGCATGAGGTGATGTGTATTGATATTCACTAATACAGAAAATGAAAACGAAAACAAAAGATCGCAGATTATTATTTGGGACACATTGAGATGAGTTACCAGTAAGACACCAAAGTGAAGATATGTAAGAAAAGATGAGGGTCAGGAATGAAAATCTAGATTATAGACCTCTGAACATGTAAATCTGGGATGTGCTCATGTGTGAATGGCAGTTGAAGCCATAGAAATGGAAGCGGATACCCAGGATACTTAAATAAGTGAGATAACTATGAAAAGAATTCTGGAAAAATTCTATCACTGAAGAAACTGATAAAAGGAAGGTCTTTCAGGATAGAATGAGAATTGTCAAAAAATAAGAAAATGTAGCATCATGAAATGAAGGCAGAAAGCATCAGGTGGCAGGTAAGTCAAATGTCATGAAGTCTCGGTTCTGGCCATAAGAACTGACACCAATGTTATTATTGACCTTGGATAACATTCAGGGGTGGGAGCTGGGTTGCCATTAGATGAAGATTGGACAGGACATGGAGAAAGGGATGTAACCAATACAGATAACACTCCATCGACCAACAGCCTCACTGTAAGTAGAAAGAGCTTGGTGCTTTGTTTCAGTCTGGAGATTCATTCAGGAGATTGAAACTGTAAGAGTGATTTACACATATGCCATTAATGTTTATTACACAAAATTAATGTGTAAAGAATTGAAATTATTAAAACTGTGGCAGAAGAGACATAAGAATACTCTTTGTGGCACCCTGAGGGCAGAGGAAAAGGGACACACTTGGAAGGGAGATCTGCTCTCCAGGCTGCGATCCGAACATCACTGGATAATGTGTGAACACAACGGGTGGTAGGGAAGCCGACTCGTTCGCGCCAGAGCTGTTCCTGCAGTGACAGCGTGAACACGGAGGAATGCTCTGTGGCTCAGGCATGGTTCGAGACCTTGGCTGGGGCCAGTGCAGGAGGTGTGGGGGGGAGGGCTCCAATGTGTCAGGACGGCTGCTGACCCTGTAGGGAAAGACAGGAGATTAACAGCGGTGCAGCATCAAGGGGGCTGTGCCAGACACGCCTAAGGAAGGGGCGGCAGGAGGCCTGGAACATAGGTCACCCAAGTGAAGATGACCACCAGGCCACACTGGACCACAGAGCACCCAAGGGACCAAGAGCAGCCACACTGCTGCTTCACCGTGTCGCAGCAGGAAACCTCGAGGAGGGTCATTTCCTACACTTTCTGCTGAGAAAGTATGCCGTCATGTTCAGTTCCTCAGAGAAATGCTTAAAGGGACTCCGGTCACCAACCCAGAACAGGCACTGTAGAGTTGATGGGGAGCTGACGGACAATCCCCTCTATCCAGCTTGCAGCTGCGCGTCCAAGACACAGTCTCTTTACGACTCTCCGTACAGATTTGTGAGACAGGATTGAGGAAGCAGTTAAGTTGGCAGCTCGTGAACTTGTAGCAGCTATGCTTTGCTTGGTCAGCAATGGTTAGCCACTTGGGTATACAAGCAGGAAACTCAGATATGCAACAATGCAGATTTGGGCTGTGATGGTGGTGGTGAAAAGGGAATACCTGTGTGCGAACATGCTAAATGTATAAATTAAAAGAGCTGTGCAGGAGGTGGCAAATGACATCACAATGAAGGAACAGAAATAGGACAGTGGAATCACATGAGCTTCGACAATGACAAACTTTCATTAAAAAGTGACTTTCCCCAACCGAGGGAAGCCAGAAGCTAAGTCCTCGGGATTGAAGATTTTGAAGAGGTTGAACCTGTAATCTGGTTGGTTAGCACTGGAATAAAGCAGGTATTCTTAAGTTTTTTTATTTATAACACTTCTGCCTGAACAATATTTACACGACCATGTACATAACGAAGATGGACCCCTTCTGAACTGCCAGTTTTCATAATAGTGGTCCGCACCCTGGTTAGGGTTGAGCATGCATTGGAACTTTTTATTATTGCATTCCCTGTTTTAAATTTGATACTATTTTACACTATTTTAGTGTAAAAACAATGTAGTTACATTGCAGGAAAAATGGATCTAAAAGCTAAAAATTTGCTGATAATAAGTCAAAAAATTTACTTTAAAACTTGGCATGCATACAATTTCTGTGTTTAAAGATGAAAGCAAATTTACATACTAATGAGATGGATGTGCTTGCATATTTTTATGCAAAGAATTAAATCTTGGTTGTTGAGTATATAATACCACAGGGTATAGAGCATCCTCAACAAAGTGGAGAAATATTTTGATTTTAGAACCATCATGTTGAGAACACTGCCTCACAAAAATATATAATGCCAAATGACAGACGTATGTTTAGATCCATTTTCTAAATTTTTGGGAAAATCTGTGTTAATATTAAGCCAAACTTAATTTAAATACCATTTTATACATCTTAGGTCAGCCACTTCTATTTCTCAAACCACTTCTGAAAACAAACATTCTAATGCACTAAAATCCCCAAAATGTGGCAATTTGATACTTACATATTGAAGAATGATGGTAGGAGAATACCAAAAGTCTTTGTTTCCTATAATTGATCCATTATGTTTCTATAAGAGCAGAAAATTTGGTGCAGTAAAAACACTGCAATTCACAATGCGCGATAATCTTGTATCTGAACTGAGGTGTTTCAGGCATGTGCAAAGTGGACATGTTGTGTAGTCAGAATCAAGGATGCAATGAAGATACCCATGCCAACAGGCAGTCACTGCCAGACACACCTCAGATTCATTACACTTTTGGTTTTTGAGTTGACTTTTGGTTTCTGAACATTCAGAAACCTTTTACTGTGGTCAAATTTTTCTTACTCAGTTATGGAACCCCATATGGATTGATGAAACTGTGGAATAAAGCTCCCAGAAACCAGGTTACCAAGGAAAGGCAGCAGTCCCCAGAAATGGTACCAGAAGTGGGGTGTTCCAGAGCTATGAGCACATAATGAAGATGGTCACTTTCCAAACACTGGCTGCTAGGGTCCTGGTTAGGATTCAGTATGGGTGTAAACTTTTTATTCTTTTTTTTGTTTTAAATATGATATTAAAAGCACATCCCAATTAAAAGCAATATAGTTACATTGCAGAAATTTGTTAACATGGGAAAAACAAAACAAGAGCTTTAGCAACTCTAATGCAACAATGTGGAGTGTTTTCCTGCCACAGATTTTTTTCTATGGTACATCTTAAAATGGGGCTATAGTGATAGTCAGTTTTTTATCTTTTTACCTGATAGGTCATAAACATTCTTCATGTGACAATATCATCTTCATAACCAAAATTTAGTGGTCTGCATAATGCATTTATTGAGTATTTATTTCTCAATTATGAGACTGACTTTTTCAGAGCTGTCAATAAGCTGCTTGATGAGCTATAATTTATGCCTATGACTATTCATTCATTTTGTAAATGCTAGCATCAAAATCACAGCTATTCATGAAGTGTTTCCTCAGTTGCATTTCAAACTCAGTACTTGGTGACATCATAGGAGAACATCTTTTGTTCATGAGGGGAACACAGTTCTAATCTGACGTTTCTTTGACTTGGCATCAAAGAAAGTGTTTTTATGCATTTTTTGGTCTTTCATGATTCAGAAGCAGGAGGAGATAAAGGAGTTCCGTGTCTTTAGAAATAACTCATGTCTACAGTGATTACAGACCCAAAGGGCCCATTCATCATTAGTGCTGTTCAAAGCACCTCCAATTCAGCCACCACTGACTTTCTCAGGATTTCAGTTATCGCTTGTGCAGCTCAATAAAGTATTCGAGTTAAACAAACTCATAAACGTGCCTTGGTATGGATCTTGGTTACCATCTATGGAAGCTCATATTTTTAGGAGCAAAGGGTTCCTTGGCAGTAAGCCAGACCTAAAGAGACTGGATATTCTCACAGCTCTGCTAGAAGCAAAGTTGGGAACAGGAAGACTGAAGAACTCAAAGTCTAGTCAATAAATCATCAGTGTAGGAACCTTTTTTCCCCACACTCCCTTGCAGCTTGGGAATAAGAATAGTTTCAAAGTCTGGAATGGTGCCACTGGCCATTGGCGGATGTATAATGACCTCATTGTAGAGGGCAGAGGGTTACAGGACAATGAGATTAAGTGGTGGTCCTAGCACTGTTAGTACAATACCAGAGCTCTGGTTGGGATGTGCTAGAAAAGCAGTGATGGGCTGACACCATTCCCAAAGGAGACTGGTAGTTTGAAATCAGCTATCACGGGAGTATTTACACCATAGAAATTAGCACTTAGAAATTATGCCACAGAAATGCTAAAACTCAGAACTCCTACCCTAACCTAACCTCCTAACCTTCTCCAATGACACTTTTACTTTTTTTTTCTTTCATGTATGTGTGTATGGGGTATATGTATGTGTGTGCATTGGAGTGGGCACATGTTTGTGGGTATGTACAGAATGCATTTGAGTGTGTGTGCCTGTGGAGGGCCAAGGGTGATATCAGGAATCACCCTCAATCACTCTTCCACCTTGCGACTTCAAGTTTCTAACTAAACTCATTGCATGCCATTAAGGCTAGTCTGGCTAGCCAGCTTGTTCTGGGGTTTCCTGTGCTCTGCCTTCCAGGACTAGAATCACAGGCAGGCTACATACCTGCCCACCACTTTTAAGTAGGATCTGGAAATCTGAACTCAGGTTCCTTTGATTGCAATGCAAGAATTTAACCACTGATCCAGTTGCACAGTCTAGCACCTCTACTTTTACCAATATATACCCTCATAATTTTACCTTATGTTAGAGAGTCAACCACCCTGAATATCAGTCTTCTTGGCTATATAATGGAAACCCCAGCATTTAAATAGAAAGAGACATTAGAGCTCTATCTAGTTCAATCTTCCCATTTCCCAGATTGTACTCATTCCAGCCAGAGAGCAGTCCCCTCTGCAACCAGTGACTGGGTGACTCAATCACTATAGCCCCAGTGCAGGACTGTTAACATGCCAAGCATGTTTTCACAGCTCACATTGGTGGGCCAGACAAGAGAAATCCAAGACTAGGCGAGGAGGCCTGTTCTGGGAGCCCAGACAGCCCACTAAAGTCAGAGAAGAGTCGTTGACTGATGCTAGAGGAAATCAGGTGGCTTCTTATGATTTGATTCGTTGCAACATCTGATGGGTTAAAGTGGGGAAACTCAAGGTCCGAACTTAAGCCCAAAACAAAGTTTTTCATCCAACTAGGGAGGATGATTATGCTGCAAAATCTAGCTCTAGGGCACATCAGAAGGGAAAAAAAGCTTTCCAAAGTTGATGGTGAGGTTTAGGAAAAGATTCTTACTACGTCCCACGGCTGAGCTATGCGCCCCAGCACATTTAAGAGGACATGCGAATATTTGCTGGAATGGGAAGCCTACTGGGCCTTGCAAGTAGATGACATAAAGTTTTTGTAACTAGAGAGGTTCACACACATGCACATACACATGCAAAAAATAAAAATAAAAAACCAAAAAACAAACAAAAAAAAACACTCCCAAACAAAAAACTAGCAGAAAGGCCCTTTCCTCAGTCATTCCCCACATGCTTTTCTTATGCCAACCTTCATGTCTCAGCTTGATTCCTTATTTGGTGTCAAGTTCATAGATCACAAACTTATTCAGAATCTCATTAATTCCTTTAGATGATTAAATAATTCATCTCATGTGAAATTAACCAATAGTTGCAAGAACTTAATAGCCAAAAATCTTTATTAATTTTCTTTTCTAATTGAGTGTAGCTTGTGTTATGAGGAATTTTAGTGACTAATATAAATGGAATTTGATAAACAAATGTTCATTAGGCGTTTTACTACCTACATCATTAACAACTATAGCTTACATTACAGAGACATAAGACAATTTCTCAGATGAACCCCTCATGGTGTTTTGCTGAGAATGTTGATACCATGGACTTCTGTTGTCAGTTTTTCCTCTTAGGATATCTATACCCATAAATGTATCAGAGAAAATAATTTCCAACAATAAATAGAATACAGTGCTCTCTCTCTCTCTCTCTCTCTCTCTCTCTCTCTTTCTCTCTCTTTCTCTACACACACACACACACACACACACACACACACACACACACACACGCACACACAGACACACGTTGCATCTCCAATCCAGTAAGCAGCACTGAATCTGTATGACCAACACTCTCATTGCAAAAGATTCCATATGTGATGTTTATGCAAGGAGGCAGGATTTGAGTGAACTAGCAAAGTTTAGATGAGGACAAGGGCAGCAGCTTGGATTAGACACATGGTGTCATTAGTCATGGGTGCTCAGGGCAGCGGAAAGGAAGATCAGGAGGAGGAAGGCACAGTGGTAGCGTAAACTACTGTGGGGCACAAAATCAAAACTGTTCCGTCTTCAGAAAGTCTATCTGTAATTGTTACAGAATTGGAGAGTTGATTGATTACACCTCACAACTGATGGACTGTGTGGAACGTACCAAATGTGCATTGATGTAAAGCAGCTGCTTGGGATTTCCAATGCCAGCGTCAAGGAGGCCAAATAAAATTAAGATGTTCTGGCACAACACAAAGACATCATTGTAGTCATCCAGATGCTTTTTACACATTGTCCTGAGAGCGCTGTGTAATTGTCTGACCCTCTTGCACAGTTCTTCTCTGCCAGGGAGCCAGTATTGCCGAGAAATTAGACATACATGACTTAATCTTGAAAGATGACTACTTAAAAACCCAAAGCCATGAAAGGTGTGGCTGGTAGAAGGAGAGTCTGCATCAGTCCTGTGTAGTGATTTCTCAGTGGTTGCCTTCTTTTTGTAACACGCACATGCACGTGCCCACACACACAACACACATACACAAACACGCACACTGCTCAAGTATCTATACGAAGGTATATATTTGCATATTTTCTTTAATTTATGGTGGCTTTGTGGTCCAATTCAATTTTCCTTTATTTGGTATTGTCATCATATAAATTGCCCATCCCCTGATAGCTTGATTTGGTTCGTAGAATGATAGATGAATTCTGAGCTATTTGTTGCCACGATTCATGCTTTATACACATTTCTAAGATGTTTCGGCAACACCTAAACAATTAAAAGTTAAATACTTAGAGTTGGCCTCCTTGATGATTATTCATGGCCAACTGGACAGAATCCCTTTTCAGGAGCAAAGATTCTGGAATAAATTAGGAAGACTGAAGTTTAAAACAAAATCTTGGTCAGACCAACCTTGGTCAAACCAACCTAGTCAAATTTTCCTTGCCTTCTGAAGTTTAAGTTCTTGATTAATTAGAGTTTGGATAGAAATTTAAACCCACAACCAGATGAGTGTGTGCTAGTATCACATTCTGTAGCAGGCAAAGCATAAAGACTTTTATCCTTAATTTAGCTCTCCAGTGGCTTTAAAAAGTTCTAGTTGTTTACGTGAAGGTTTACGGAAAACTTTAAAGACTTTATCTATAAACCACATGAAACATCTGTTATAAAATTAATACTGAACTCAAAGTACTTCAACACGCAGATGTAGAAACTTTTCTTCTCATAGAAAAGTGAGTTGTGCATGTCTTAATTATAAATTATAATATTTAAATCAGAAAGTATTCATGAAACTTCTTGCAGACCAGGTTGCCAGTAAAACAGGGCATGCGTCTTTGTAGTTGATCAAGACTTCAGCAAGTTACTTCCATGTCATCTCCCATAAGGAAGAGAAAGGGTAAAAGCCAAGGTCACTCCCGCAGCTCTGTGTCTGGAGTGAGGATTACAGTGTTTGAGACAGATACACGGAACCATGCATCCCATGAAGAACCAAGACAGGAAGCTGCCTCCCGACGAGGGAAGAAATTTTGTGGTTGAAAGTAGAGGAAGTATGAAAGTTGAATTTTACATATTTACTTTGAAGGTTTTAATGTTTGTAGTTTGGTTTGGACTCAGGACAAAGGTGCAGATTATGAGTTTTGGTTCTGCAACTTCCGTTCACTTCAACTATGCATAGACCCGCGGAGGTCAGTAGCAGTTTTAAAGCCATCAGCAGGTACTATGGAGTTGGGGAAACAGTGATGAGAAAACTTGACTGCTGGAG
Organism: Typhlomys cinereus; assembly: GCA_023101885.1. NCBI lineage: Eukaryota > Metazoa > Chordata > Mammalia > Rodentia > Platacanthomyidae > Typhlomys > Typhlomys cinereus. The sequence goes on from JALPQD010000017.1 coordinate 1,619,866, forward strand.
TAGAAAAATACCATTACTGATGTAGGAATTAGCTCTGCATTTGACATGCTTTTAACTAATTACTTTATTTATTTGTTTTTTCAAGACGGGGTTTTGCTATCTATGCCAGGCTGGCCTTGAACTTGTGATCTGCCTCTGCCTCCCATGGGCTAGGGTTACGAGTATGCATTGACACATCTGGCCTGCCATGGTTTTAAATCAAAATCAATGCTTTAATATTACCTATACATTTACACACACACACACACACACACACACACACACACACACACATGCAATATCTATGTAAGGAAACATTTCCTTAAAAATCTTGGATGTGTCTTTACCAGTTTAGTCCTTCAATTTCTTAAATATGTATGTGTTCAACTTCCAACCACCATCCATCTATAACGACCCCTTGGTTCCCAAGTTCATCTGTCCCAACTTGAGTTCAGTTATTATTTTTACTCTGTTAATTGCCTCATTAAGCATAAGGCTTCTCCGTGCCAAATAATGGCTTCTCAGTAGCAATCATTTCATCCTGCCTAAGGGATTCCTGTGGCAAGCTGGCCTCCCCAGCTCTTCCAGCCCCAGTCAGCCCCGGCCAGCCCTGGCCAGCCCCAGCCGCTCTGTTGTTTCTGGATGTCAGTTTCTTATCATCCTGGAAATCATTTTTAGTTTCTTTTTTTAAAGTTTGTTTTTGTGTCAGAGGACTTTGTGCCCAAGTAGGAAATCAGGAATCATCCTGAATTACTCTATTTTTTTCTCTTTCTTTTTTTCTTAAACTTGTGTGTGTGTATGTGCGTGTGTGTGTATCAGAGGGCACTGTGTGTCCCCATGGGGGACCAAAGGTGATTTCTGGAACTATCCTTGATTGCTTCTACCTCCTTTTTACTTTGCTCTGGGATTTCCCAGGCTCCACCTTCCAGGGGCAGAAGTACAGGACGCTGCCTGTCCTTTAAGGGGGTCCTGGGATTTGAACTTAGGACCTTCTGCTTGAGAATCAGAGTCTTAACCCTGAGCCATCTCTCCAGCCTTACTCTACTTTTTTTTTTTTTTTTTTTTTTTGCCCTGGGGTTTCCCAGGCTCTGTCTTCCAGGGTCTGAAGTGAAGGCCTCCACCATTCCTGCCAAACGTTTTACCTGGAATCTGGGATCCAAACTCAGGTCCTTCTGCTTGCGAGATAGAGTCTTAGCTGCTGACTCGTCTCTCCAGCCCATGGAAACTATTTTTGAAAGGCTTAAAGATGGATTACACCCATCAAAAAATGCTGAGTGGGGCAAGTGAGACAGTTCATCTGGTAAGGTGCCTGCTGCAAAGCCCAAGGCCTGAGTTCGATCCCTGAAATGGTGCATGTCTCTCTCTCTCTCTCTATCTCTTTCTCTCTCTCTGTCTCTCAAATAAACAAACAAACAAATAAATAAATAAAATATTATTAAATGCTGATGTGGAGGGACAGGAAATGGAGTTCTAATGTTCATGGAGAACTCATGGCATCATAAATTCTGCCAGGCCCTTTCCCGGGATTGCAGAGTTCACATTCCCAACACTGTTGCTGTCGCAAAATCCCATTTCAGAGAAGCAGAAATGGAGGTCCAGGTGCCCACCTGCTCAGAGGGAAAACCCAAGACCTGGGGCGGATCACCCTAAGACCATCCCACAGGGTGGAAAGAGAACAGGGTTGCCTTGCCAAGAGTGGGGATCGCACACGTCCCCGGGGGAATCTTTCTGCTGCCATCCTCTGCTGCCATTTGCACTCGGTGCCCTGAGCGCAAATATTATTAGAAGGCACAGTTCTAGCAGCAAAACGGCACGATGATGCAAGCCGAAAAGAACCCAGCATTCTCCCAGAGTTTTCTGGAGAGCCTCAGACTGGGAACAAACAAGCCAGGGTAGAAATTTAAGCCTGGCCACAGAGATTGCTCAGCCCGACACGCTGGATTTTCCGATTTAAAGGACGTTTGATCTGCTTCCCACTTCAGCCGAAGCCTTTGCAGCTCCTCAAAGGGCTACTGAAAAAGAAAGGATTTGGGTAAGGTCCTATTAATTCTGTCATTAATTCTAATGAATCACCTCCATAAAAATGCAGCTCTATCTCTATGCTTTTGGTAGTCAGTAAGATAGAGCAAAAGTTGTGATCGGTGTTTTTAAAGCAGATGGGACTTACATCACTCTCATAAACACAGAACGAATGCATCTATGCGTATGCATATGCACTAATTCAAAAGTATCCAAAGCCCAAAAAGCAAAAACAATTTTTTTACCAGAACAGAACATTCTTAATATTTTTTCCTTTGTAATAATAATAAAGGCCAAAGCTAACACTTATCCAGGGCTTTCTGTAGAACAGGGACATAAAGTGTTTCAAAGAGATTACCACCTTTAGTCCCCCTAATTGCTCTACAGTGTAAGTACCATTAACATCCCCTTTTAACACGTACATGAAATAAGGTGGTGAATACTACATAGTAAATACGTAACTGTGACAGAGCTGCCATTCAGATACAAGAGACCTCTTTACAACTGTGCACTAACTTTACATCTTTTTGGATTCCATTAATTGACTCTTCAGATTTATAAAAGCTACGTTTTGTAATATTTTCTAACATCTAGGTCTTTTGACAGAAAAAATTTAAACAAACTTTCAGAGCCGCCAACTTTTTAAAAATTATATCAATTCCGTATACATGTATACAATGCATTCTGGTCATACTCACCTCTTCACCCACTCTTATCCCTACCCCCCAACCAAGCCACCCTTTTAATAGATCCCCATCCCTTGTTCGAGCCTTTTTGTTCTGTTCCGAGCAGAGGTGGAGAGCTAGATACTGGAGCGTGAGTCCCTTACCAGGACTGTACCACCGATTCATGGACTCCCCCTTCTTCAGAAACCATTAGGAGCTGATAGTTCACAGGGAGGGAGCCTCTGTCCATGACTGAATGCTCACAGGCTCAATCTTACGCAGGTCCAATGCCAGCAATTCCCGCTACTGTGGGCTCATGATCACAACAACCATGTCATTCCCAAAGGATAGGTGTCATTCCCAAAGGATAGGTCTCACAACCCACCTCCATGACCTTTAGACGTTGCCTTTTTTCTGCCCCTCTTCAGTGATGTTCATTGAACCCTGGAGGGAATGATATAGCTGACCCATTTAGGGATGAGCATTCAGCAGTCACTTAGTGAACCTTGGTGGGTCTCTGTATTAACTTCCAGTTGACTTCCAAAAGAAGGCTAAGAAATAGCACTTGCCTGTGGCTGTAAGCAAATATTTAGGAGAAGTTTGGCAACCTGTCCATTTGCACAACAAAACAGCAGCCTGTCTTCCCCAGCTGTGGGGCTTTGACCAGCTCCACAGCCCAGGCCTGAACTCCCTCCTGTGGATCAGGCCTCAGACACACTCAGGAAAGGGGTGGTTACCCCCACGGTGGTCCTGCCACTATTGCACCTAAGGACACATTTTGTTTGGCAAGTTGGTACTATCACATGCAAGGTCCACAACTGGGTGAGGGCACTGGGACTCATCTCTCCCAGCTATCTGCATAGCATCTTCTGCTCCATGACATCTAGCTAGCAAACTTCCAGCTTGAGTTCCCTGCCTTGCAACCATTAATACCTTCATTACTAGGGTCTTACCATTAGGTTCTGGTGGCAACCAAAAATGATGGCAATAGCCTGTGTTGTTTGAGGGTTTTTCTTGGAGGGAGGGCAGAATCCTTGACTAATGATTCATATGATATCCTACACCTGGCACTGGGATTTTAGTTTGATTTCTGGGATTGGCATTATTCACCTATCCAGGTTGCCTCCATGTAAACTTTTTAAGAATTTATTTTAAAATTGGCTTGTATAATAATAGGTTTATTACTTCTTCTTAATTCCGAATTTAGCTAGGCATTTCCTACTTTCTGTTCTCCCTGATTTCCCTACTTCATCCCTATTTAAGCTTTACCACTCCAGCATTCCCTCATCTAATTTCAAATTGCATATGTTTGACTGTCCCCACTTCCTTCTGGCCTTGCTTTGCATGGCCCCTTTGTAGACTCTATAAACATTCCAACTTAAATACATAAATCTAGAAATTCAAAATTATGATCTACATGTGAGAGAGAACATGCGGTGTTAGTCTTTCTGGGCATGGGTTACCTCATTCAGTATAATATTTTCCAGTTTCATCCACTTTCTTGCAAACTTTGTAATTTCATTTTTTGGGTTTTTTACAGCTCAATAAAATTCCATTGTGTATGTGTACCACATTTTCATTAATCCATTCACCTATAGATGGAGATACAATATGATTCATATGATTCCATTTCCTAGCTATGGTGAATAAAGTAACAAAATGAACATGGATTTATAAGTATCTCAGCAGCAGGACATGGAGTTCTTTGAGTACATACATCCAGGAGAAATATAATTGTATCATAGAGTGTTTCTATTTTTAGGGTTTTTTTTTTTGAGACATGTCCAAATTTATTTTCATAGTGGCTATACCAGTTTACATTCCCACCAACAATTTAGAAAGATTCCCCTTTCTCTGCATCCTCACCAGCATTTGTTGTTGTCATTTATATTCTTCATAATAGCCACTGCCATCCTGTCTGGGATGAGATGCAATCTTAAAGCAGTATTCATCAGTGTTGGCTAAGGACGTTTTAAAGTGTTTATTAGCTATTTGTACTTTTTCTTTTAAAAGCTTTGTTTAGTTTCACAGCCCATCTTTTAAAAACTAGGTTGTTTGTTTACTTGATATCATAGATAGATACAAGTATCAACTTGCTAGTTCAGGGTTTGAACTCTGGATGCTCTTGTAGAGAATTAGTAGTTGAATTAAGCCCAGAGTGGACCAACAGGAAATAGGATGCCTAGTTGATTAGGAAGGCTCAGCTCATGGTGGGTGGGACTAATTTCTGGCCAGATAAATAAAATGGAGGGAACTGGTTGAAAAAAAAATGATGTCCTTCTGTATACTTGGCCAGACTTGCTGGTCTGTCAAGTAAGAATTGTCCCTTTCTCAGCTGTTATGTAGATAAAGTGCGACCAGTTCCCTTGGCCTTTGGTATTGATGTGGGCTGTCCTGCCAAGCTGGATAAGCAACTGTAATCAGACTATTGTAAGATAGAATGAACCCCTTGGTCACTTAAGTTGTTTTGTCATGATTTTATCAGCAACCACGCAGCCAACTGCTAGCAGTCAGCTGTAGCAGTCAAACTGCTACAGAATTTGGTACCAGAGAAGTGGGACATTGCTGATAAATGTGGTTATGTGGCCTTTATGGATTTTGAATGGCATGCTCACATGCGCATGTGTGAATGTGTGTGTGTGTGTCTGTCTGTCCGTCTGTCTGTGTCTCCCTATATCTGGGTGTATCAAAGGGTACTGTATGTGCCTGTGGAGGTCCAAGGGTGACTTCTACCTCCTTTTTGCTTTGCTCTGGAATTTCCCAGGATCGAACTTCCAGAGTCAGAAGTGCAGGCTGCCACCGTTTCTGCCTGGCGTTTTTATGTGGGATTCAGGACCTGAACTGAGGTCCTTCTGCTTTCATGAGGCAGAGTCTTAACCCCTGAGCCATCTCCCCAGTCCCCTCATTGAATTTTTACAGCAACCCTTTCAGCTAGATGCTTCCATATTTTATAATTGTTGTAACTGAGATTCAGAGAGGTGAGGTGACTTACCAAAGACCAAACTCCTAAAAGTAACTGAAGCTAAATTTTAACCAACAGCTCCTGATTCAAAATATATTTTAGCTAATCCATGTCTTGAGTAGCTTGGAGACCAGTGTATCTGTTTGCACCGCCCCCGACTTTTTGGTTAAAGGAATAAAAAACTAGACACATGAGTGGATTTTCTTCAGACTATATCTCATTACTCCCAAGTCAGTAATCTTTCCTTTGGTCCATGTTGGAATTGCAAAGTCAACAGAAAATTTCGTCAAGTGCTTGGACAGAATGTGATTATACCTGAACAGGCAGCACACAGTGCATTCTAGTGTGATGGAAATCCTCCCCTCCATCCAAAAGAAATCTGACAGGTTCTACAACTGCTACAGCAGATAATGGAATTTCCTTGTCATTGAACCATAACTTGATTCGGAACACTGTGCCGGCACTTCATCTGGCACCAGAATACAAAGGCAGAGAGATGACCTCAAATGTGTGTTAACAGTTCAGCAGGGAAGAGAAGGAAAGACATTTATTAGGCTTCTCTTAATGCTTAGAATTTTTCCATCTACTTTGCGTGCATTAGCTCCGAAGCATGTTTTGAAAAGACAATGAGACAAGACCTCTCTAATATATAGATGAGAAAACTAAAAGGTAACTAGAGAACACTATCTGGACTCTAGCTTCTGAGCTCTCTGTCTTCTGCCGTGGGCTGCCTGATGCCCCAACCCGAGATGATCCCACTACTTCATGATTCCAGTGTCCATTCATAATTTGGAGAACTGTTCCTGGTTTTTCACTAGCAGTGTTGTGTGATTTTGGTTGAAAGGCCTCGTTGTGTCTCTGTGCTAGTTTTTCTTCCAAACGAGACTCGTCTGTTTAAAATGCAAGTGAAATCAACTTGAGAAATGAGAAAAAAGCAGCTAAACAAGAGGTGAGTGTGAGTGGACACTCTCAGAAACGCACAGGTGGGAGCATAACACAGATCGTCTTGCTCTCCTGTCTCTCTCTTCCCCCAACTTAAGTGTTTCCATGTACACAACATTCTGAGGCCCAGCCGGAGGGCCATAAAACGCACTTGGCTTCGTGTATTGGCTTCTTGCACACAGAGTGTGCTCAGAAAGTTGAGCTTTCACTGTATTACAGTGTAGCGCACGCCCTGCTCAATCCCAACATCTCAAAGCACAGTCCTGTATCTACAGCGCTTCTTCCTGTAGTAGCCTTTCCAGAGTTTATAAATATCACTCTCCTCCAACAAAACTTAAGCGGAAAATGAAGTGTGAAGTTCCTGTCCTCAGACCATAGACTGTAAACAAATCCAACTAACCGTAGATTTTAAACAAATCCAACTGACAATATTTTTAAAGTCTTGTTTTACAGTGAACTTGAAACTTGGAGGCAACCTCCCCCCCAAACCTTCTTCTTCAGAAATTATTCTACTAGTTCCTATGAAAGCCAGAACAAAGCGCCTTTAACTCTGACTTAAAGCAACAGAAGCTTATTCCCAGGCGGCTCTTGTGACTTCGTCTGAAGTGGAGGTGTTGGCAGGACGTGTTCCCTGTGAGGGCTGTGGGGATGAAGCCTTCCTTGTCTCTTCCTCGCTTCTGGTGGTTTGCAGTGTTTTCCCCGTTCCCTGGATGCCACGCCCTCATTTGAATCTCAGCCTCTGTTCTTAGATGCTTTCTCTCCTGCCTGTCCACACTGTTGTACCTCAACCCTTCTGGAATCCCGTAAGACTTGGTCTAACTTGGTCACCTCTGCAAAGACAGCTTCCAAAAAAGGTCTCACACACACACACACACATTATGGGGTTAGGAGCTGAACCTATAGGACATAATTTAACAAACCATAATTACCAAGTAAACACATCTCTGTATACTTCAGGCATGGCAATAGGTTATAAGCATTTAAAAACTCTTTGCTTATATAAGAACTAACCTATTCTTTTTCTAGAAGAAAAACCATAATTTATATAGTCATATTTTTGGTTAGTAACTAAAGTACATTTATTTACTGCCAAGTGAAATGTATAAATGTGATTGTTCTTGATTCAAAAACAACTATGGCAATTGTTATATATTAAGATTTTAATATATATACATACATATATATGTTGTGCTATTAGTCTTTTAATCTTTACATTATTGCAAAACTCTGTCCTTCAGTCTTGAAATCACAGCAGTTGTGACTATCAGCACAAGACCCTCAAAACTCTGGACTTTACTCCTCATGAATGTAAGAGAGGGCTCACAAGTCCCCGTCCTTCCATGCTATAAAAGCAGGTAGGAGTTGCTGTGACTATGTCATTGTTAGATACAAGTATGAACTTGACAATTGAGGGTTCCATCTCTGGGAACATTGGTAAAGATTCAGTTGAGTGAGGCCCCCAGCAGCCTGCAGGAGATTGTGTAACTGATGGGGATGGCCCAGCCCATGGTGCGTAGGACTAGCCCCTGGGCAGGTGAATAAGGTGGAGGGAGCTGGCTAAAGAAGTTGGCGTTTTTTGTATACTTGGCCAAACATGCCAGTCTGGCAAGGGAAGATTGTTCCTCTCTCAGCAGGCTGTGGATACGGTGCAGGCTGTTCCCTTAGCCTTCGGTGTTGGTGAGGACTCTCCTACCCCACTGAGCAAGGAAGCCCAAGCAGATTAAAACCCCTTTCTCCCTTAAGCCGTCTGGCTGTGAATTTATCAGCAACATGCACAGTAGCAGCAACAGACTATTTGAGGAGAGGTGGGAGATGAGAAGGAGGGGAAGGAGGAGCAGAAAGGTTAATAAAAGGGCAAATACAAGCAAACTACAAAGATAGATGCATATGAAAATGTAAAGAAACCCATCATTTTGCATGTTAACTAAAAATTAAAATAGAAGAAAAATAAAAGCAAGTTACAGCACTCTGAATTATTTGAACTTTTCTAACCTTCAAATGAGGACCTCATACTTCGGTGTTTGTTCTCATGAAACCAAGACTAATTCAAATTAATATAAATTAATAGTCATCTATCTGTTCCATAGTGGGGAAGACAATGAATCGCTGTGTACTGTGGACCCAAGTTGGAAGTTTCCTTAACTGCCAGCTACCTACTAAGAGCTCCACAAGCTGGCTGCAAGCAAGAAGCTACCCTGCAATTATGTAGATATTCACATGGTATGATTTCTGTTTGCCAGTGGCTATTGCTGAATTGCTGCCATACGAGTTTTAGAATCTAATCCTCAATTGCTCTTTATTCTACAAGTGCTAGTGCTGGAAATTATAATGGAATAGTGGTATTTCAGAGTTGTACAATAATGACCTTCTATTTCTTTAATTTCTTAACTGGCGGGAACACCCATCCATCATCCATCCCCCATCCATCATTGCTGCTCATGTTCTTCTAGTTCCATCATATTTGTGGTGGTATTTGAAGGAGTTGCGTTTCACTCAGAACACTGTGTGTGGCACAGATAAAGATCTGGTGCATTTTTGCCAAGATACAATAATCTTTCAAGATGATGAATTATCCGCAGCAGCAGCTTTGCCTGTATTAGTCTCAAACTGGAAACAATCAATGGTCACTAACAGATGAATAAATAATAAATAAACGTACGTGTGTGTGTGTGTGTGTGTGTGTGTGTGTGTGTGTGTGATGGAAAACTCTGCAACAAAATGAATGCAGTAACACATGTAACAATGTAGACAAATCCCAAACACAGCTGCATCAAGTGAACTCTGAGATGAAAGAATGTCTATTATAAAGTTCCAGTTGATAGGAAGTTCTTGAAAAGACAAAACTTGTATAATATGCAAGTAAGAAAATCAGTGGCATCCTGGGGAAGCCATGGGATGTGAGTGTATGAGGAGGGCGGGGTTGACTGAAGATGAATATGAGAGAGATTTCGCGGGGCACAAATGTGTTCTGTAGTTTGCTTGGAGTGATAGTTTCATAGGCCTGCACATTTTCACATGAAACATTTATATGTAGTGGTGAAACATTTTAAAGCTACCTAGGACTTGACTCTCTTCTTGACAAGCAGTTAACTCACGTTTCTGCACCCCGTCCCAAACTCTAGAAAGTTTCGCTGGTTAACACAGCTTGTGGCTGGCTGCTTACAGACAGATAGTTGTTTGGGTTTTGTTTGTCTGTTTTGTTTTTCAGATGGCACGTGATTATCACTTCTCACCAAGAAGGAAACTTCCTGGGAATTTACAGTTAAGTACCCAAGAGTTAATAAAATTATTCCGTATTCCTGAAATTTCCCCAGTTAAAATATATGTGTTTGAACCATCTGGCCTGTTTCCTATCAAGGGGTGATTTGTGAAAGCAAAGTTTCCTTCCCTAGACAGTAGCTTTCCCCTCTAAATAATGCAGAGAATGGAGACTTTTGTGAATATTTAGAAATAGGATTTTAGAGAATTTTTTTGTACTTTGTTATCTTCAATTTTAATTATTTGGGCCATTCTTAAGAAAACATTTGAAGATTCCTAGGAAATTCAACATGATGTAAATATTTAAACATTGACTTTATTACATCATTTTTCTCCTAATTATCTTGAGCTAATGATTTCATACTTGATGTGGAAAGAAACTCACTTCATCCAAAATTAGATAGCAGTGTCTGAGAATTCAGTATTAATCTGTTTCTCATAATTCATTTCCCAGTAGACTTTAATGCTTATTTGAAAAATTCACATGCACACAGAGTAAGAAAATATTTAAATAATTGCATATTGAAACAGTTTTGCTATTTGGAAAATTATCTTAGATTGAAAGCTACATATTGAGGTATATCTGGAAAATAATGAAATATGAAAAATAAAGTCTCTCAAAATATTTCTGAAGAGGCTGGATTAAGAGAGGGAGCTGTGTAGAGACAGTCAGAAAGGGATACTGAAAATGAAATAGACGAATATTCTTGAATATTCATTGAAACATGAAAGCAACCTTTGAGAAGGCATTCAAGGATGCACAGGGAAAAGTGCCCACATAGCAGGAAACATCTCCTCCCATTCCAGTTCTTCCTTATAAATTCTGAGACAGGAACTTGTCGGAAGGATCATTACACTGGAGGGAGCGATTGGATTGGGAAGAGATATGAAGAAGAATCACATTCAGCTTTCACAAAATGAATTCGAGCACAGAATGCTCTGCCGAGACCGTTTCCTTCAGAATCCAAAGCCATTTTCATCCCTCAGTTGCCTAAGCTCCGGGGCTCTCCACGCCTCCGTAGTCCTGTCACGCAAAGGAAGGTGCCGTCTACTCTGTAATGGCTTTGCCATGGTTGGAGGGCTGGGCTGGGCCTTTCTGCATTCGTGTTTCTGCAGCTCAGATACTAGTGACACACTGTGCCTTTTCCTCAAAGAAGAGAAGCTGTAGATGACAACATGCACTTGGGACATCTTCCCTCGCAGCTTTGTAATAAATGTTTACCATGGTGCTCAATAACTGTTTACTTGGGAGAATTCACCTATCCTACTACAAGATGCTGGAGGATTGTGATTTGCTTTGTGTGTGTGTGTGTGTGTGTATGTGTGTGTGTGCGCGCGCATGCATGAATGGTAAGTCACGGCAACCTTTGTTTCTTTTCATTTTTATTTGTGTGTGTATAAGAGGGCAATAAAGTACGTGACATCTGGAATCATCCTGGATTGTTCTACCTCCTAATTGCTTTGCTCAGGAGGGTTTCCAGGCTCTGCCTTCCAGGGCTGCAATTATAGGGCACTGCATATCCATCCAATATTTTTTTCCATGAGATCTGGGGATCCAAACTTCGGTTTTGTTTTTCTTTTTGCTTTTGTTTTTGCTCGTGAGGCAAATGGCTTTAACCACTGAGCCACCCTTCCTGCCCTTGCTTGGGTCTTAAATGGCCACATGCTAAATGCTTGGTCACCAGCCTGTGGCACTCTGGGGAAGGAGACGGTAATTTTTTTTATTTGCAAGACACCCCCCATCTCTCCTGTTTGTATTGCTTGAGTGTTTAACTCATGTGCTCAGTTTGTTATGAGTACCCCAGATAGGAAATTTTTAGGAGGTGGAACCTAACAGAAGGAAGTGACATCCTCAGAGGATCACAAAGAGGATATTGACACTTTCTCTCTTTTTCTCTCCTAGCCACTCCAAGGTTAGCAGTTTCCATCTTTCCACATTGATGGACACACTGTCTTGCCATAGACCCTAAAGCAAAGTTTCTGGTACACATAGAATGACACTTCCTAAGCTGTCAGCCAAAGTAGAGCTTTCTTCCTTTGAACTGGTTTTTATAGTTATCTTGCCACAGCAACAGAAAGCTGATTAGCATAAAGCCGAGGGGATATTTTCTTTTCTTTAAGAGGCTCTGTGCTTCTTAAGAGGCTAAGACGTATTTGTTGGTTGAAAGTGAGAGAACTGCACCAGGAAAGAGAGATTTCGGTCTATCAAAGTATTAACTCAGTCACTACTCAGTATCTTTTAGAAATACTGATTAGATAACTGGTACCTCAGTTTCTACTATTATATGTAAAATCAAAGAGTTGGATTTGGTAATAACCATAAATGTTTTCCAGATCTAAAATTTAGTGATTATTAATGATGATGGTACCTTAAAATGGAAAGGTACCTCATTAAGAAATATGAATCAATGAGTTAGATAATGATTTTTATCAGCCAGATTTCTCTCTTCTTCAAATTGCCCATTACCTTGAACTCAACGACCACAAATAGGTAAGAATATTTTAGAGATAGCTTTGCATCATTTAAAGATAGTTTTATACCATAAATAGTGCCATATGAGGTAAAACATCACAAGTCTCAGACCCTAGAGAATGGAGAGAAAAGACAATCACACCGGCAGTTTGATGTCTGAGGTAACAAGTTCAGATTGCATGCATTAAACATCCTAGGTCTTCCTCCACTGCCTGTTCCGGAATAAAATCACTTGGTGCAGGTTATCTCTAAATGTATGCAGGCTATCTCTCAATGTATGCAGGCTATCTCTAAATGTATGCAGGCTATCTCTAAGTGCAAACGCGTTGAGCACATAGTCTTCTAAGCTCCTCCTGAACTGTAACTCTTTTAATCTTCACAGCTAAGAAGAAAATATATCCAAATTTATTCCTCAATATAGAGGCAGGATCCAAATCCCCGTTGTTTGATACTGAAAAGATCCTTGAATGGAAGGGTTTATATAGAAATGTCACTTTCTCATTCCCAGTATGAACTGGGAGGGGGGCTTGAGAACTGAATAATTCAGTCTTCAGACAGCCTGCTTTCACAGGCAGCTTTGCCTGTGGGGTAGACCAGAGAGATGATTCCCAGACATTTCTCATGTGTTCGGGAAGCCGGTTCCTTGGAGAGCAGCAATGGATCGCATTAGCTGGTGATCTGAGTTCCATCCAGGTCTGGTGGGTCTTGGAGCCCGCCCTGTGTGAGGGAGCACAGCTGTGCTGTCCATCAGCACTGTGAAGCAGGTGGGCTTTATTGGCAGTTGCAGAACCACACAAAGGACTCAGAGACACAGAGTGCTCTCTCCATCCAGGCAGGAGGCGGACTGTTCGGGACCTTGCTCTTCATCGAGAGTTTGCCTCTGAGGCTTCTCATTTCCCTGGGATTCTGCAAACTTTGTGGTTCAAAACAGGAAACAAGAGCAACTCTGCTTTAGATTCTCATTCATCTTTCCTTTATTCCTTATGCTCCCATGTTTATATTTAGTCATGAAAAAATAAAACTGTTGCACACAAACTGCTTCCTTAGACATAGAGACAGCTACCTTCCAAAGTGCTGGCAAGTTCTCGCTCTCATCTCAGTGGAACCAAAGCGTTTTGGCCATTAAGTCTGAGGCTTTCAACAAGCATTATTTATACGAGAGCTACAGTTATTATTTTGGCTTTTATTCCCAAAATATGTGCAGCACTTTCTGAGTGGAATATGTCTGGCCCTTGACTTGGAAAAGTCAAGAGGACGCATGTATTTCTCCTTAATGAATCCAATCAACCCTGGAAACCACAAGTATTAAACATGAACTCCCAGGGCTTTGGTAATTCACCTTATTTCAGACATGAGACAGTGCATGTCTTTCTTTCTAGTCATTAAAAAGTATACTTTTAACATGGAAACCAAATGCTCCTCAGGGAATGAATCCCTCTGTAACATCCAGAGAAGTGGTTATCCCACACCTAATAACAGTTCCAGAGTCTTGTAACTCTCAGCAAGAGGTTTCTCCATACCCCTTTTTTGTACAACTCTAAATTTTTGTAAAGTTCCTTTTATACTGAGCTGAATTTATGTCCCTGCAGATATCACTTATATGCATATTATTTCTTGCTGTTTTTTGTGTGCTCATTTTTGCCAGATCTAAAAATTTCCCAGTTCCTCAGAAATCGACCTACTTCTGTAACATCACACATTGTTTGAGGTCAGCTACAGCCTCAAAGCAATCAATCCAGTCTCTTAAGCCCAGTCTTTAATAGTGAGTTCCAGATCTGTATATTCAAATATCAACTAGACCTGTGTGTCTGGCTGCCTCACAGACACCTCAAATCCAAATGACCCCAGAACTGGTCATTTTACTTTTCCTCAGTGTCCTGAATTTGGCAAATGAAACCAGAAACCACCAAGATGTCTTGGATTTCCTCCACCAGTCATCCAGCCTTTTATACACACCTGTTTCTAGTCACTTTTCTGTTGCTGTAATTAAACACTCTGACCCAAGCAGCTTAAGGCAGAAAGGATTCATTAGTTGGTTATGGCTCCAAAGAGAATAAAAGCCATCGTGGCTGGGAACACACAGCGGAAGGCACGGTAGCCAGAGCAGGAAGGCTGGTCTGTGTTACAACAGTCATCAGGGAGCAGAGAGAGAATGGAATGCAGAGCTAGTATCATATGTCAATCAACCTCCAGGGACCTGCTTCCTCCAGCCAGGCTTCACCTGCTGCAGCTCGAAAACCTTCCCAAACAGCTGTCAGCTGGGAACCCCGTGATCAAGCACAGGAGCCTACGGAGTACATTACATATCCAAACCATGAGAACAGCACACCGAGTGGCTCTTCCACGTCTAACGACAACTCAGGGCCTAAGAAGTTCAATGAGAAGATCTTCCCCTCTGTTTCTAAATAACTCTAAAATTTTATGGCGTTCTTTCCATATTGAGATGAATTTATATCCCTGCAGCTATCCCCTGTGTGAATATTGTTTCTCGCTATTTTTTGTGAGCAAGTCTATCTTGCTCACAAGTCTATCAGACCCCAAAATTTACATTTTCTCAGAAATCAACAGGCTTCTATAATTTCACACATTATCTTTTCAAAGTCTCATGCATATCTCACAAGTTATTCTCCTTAACTCCATTACCAGAGGTTTTTTTATTGTGTCTTGCCTAACAATTATTAGAGAAGTTCAGAAGGCGCCTCCCTGTTCTGGAAAAACTAATGCAGAACTTTCTGACATGCTAAGAGATACTTATGCAGGTTCATATCTGCTCATCAATAGCCCTCAAGCAATTATGTATTATTTGAATTGTGCTACCCTTTAAAACACTTTTTTTTTTCTCTATAAGAATATCATGAAACTCCAGCCAGTGCCTTGCTAAAATTCAGACGTCCTATATGGATATGCGTTCCTTTAACTCACCACTTTTGGAAGCCTATCCAACAAGAGAAGGAGATTAATCTCTCAGAGCTTTGATTTTTTTGAGCTTGAACTGACATCATAGGATCAGAGTGTGTGTATGTGTGTGTGTGTGTGTGTGTGTGTGTGAAGGAGAGAGAGAGAAGGAAAGAGAGGGGGAGAGGGAGAAAGAAAGGGGATAAACAATCATTTTAATAAACCCCTTTGAACTTTATCAGGAACCAACATTGATTCACACACAAAGAAACATACTGTCTTGTACCCACATTGTCAGTGATTTTAAAATATCTCTGAAATGTTGACATCAGTGAAGGGATAAAGGCTTTTCTTCTTGACCACATTAGATTCAGTTCCCCGTAGTCTCTGTTACTGAGATGGGCTGTTACTCCCAGCCCAGTCAGAGCCCTCGAGCTGAGCTACTACTTGAAGTGGCCGATTCTGAGGCCATCACAAATGCCAGGATTCATGGAGGGCTTGTTTCCCCTGTAAACCAGCCATGATGTGAGCGCACACATTTATAAGGATATAAATACAGGCCTTGATTAGTGGCAAGTCAGCAACATGAAAACCAATAATTGTTACCATTTGGAGAGGTTTGGAGGCAGATGCCACTGGTTTTTAACTGATAGCTTAAGTAATTGCAACATTTGTTTTGTTTTGCTTCCAAATGAAAACAGCCGCTGTTTCTGGTCATCCTGGGATTGGACCATGCGGTTAGGGAAGAGTCTTTTCTCTCTCCCAGGATAGTTTGTTCCCTTTCTGAAATATAAACCTCAGAAGTGCTGTAAATCAGAAGTAAATTTAAAAGAGAGGGAAGAGAAGGAGGCTATTACTGTGCTAAGGCTCACAGTAATTTCATGAGTGGAAAATAATCTACGTGACAATGAATGGATCAAACATCCTGATCATAATAATATTCCTAAAGTACATTGTTAAAGTTGTAAAGTGAAATCTCATTAAGTATGAAATTCATTATCTAAAAATGATAAAAAAAAATTACGGTGTTACAGTTGGTGATATTTTCAGAAAGATCTGTATTGCAAATATGAGTCTGTTAGTCATTAGCTTCGTGGCTGGAGCTCTATCTTTACGCCCGCTTCAACATTTAGTAAACGATTAACATTCTCTAGCACAGACTGGTGAGCAGGTGAAGATGCTTGCCGCTGAGACTGAAGGCCTGAGTTTGGTCCCAGAACCTGTATGATGGAAGGAGAGAACTGATTTCTGCACATTGTCCTCTGATCGCCATACTCGTGCTGTGTCATGCGTATGTACACACCTGAACACATGCACACATAATAAATAAACAAAACATAATAAAATATTTTTAAATGGCCTGCCATTCCATGCGTAAAGCATGTTTAGTGGGAGGTGTTATTAGCAGGAACAGGTGCTGTATTCCCTGGACGGGGTCATCTTGCATGCAGCATCTCATTTCATCTTTGTAGCACCCCATTGAATGCAGTAGCGCTGCCTTTACTTCTCGATCCTGGAAACCGACAATGAAATTAAGAAACATGCTTGTGGTTCCATGGCCAAGACTGGGATTTGATCACTCCAGTACATCATACATATGTAAGTACACATGGATGTTTACAGCTGTGAGCCACATTTGACCAATAGAAATGTAGGTCCATACAAGTGTATTGAGTTCTCTTCTATAGCGAGAAGGGGTTTTTATATATTCCTATAGACTTCCTCATGCCGGTACTGTTTTCTTAAAATTAAAGAGGAAAGAGTAGTAAAAATTTTTATAAGGCATCGATTAACAAAGATGTATTTAAGTCATATATAAAATTATTGATAGGCAGGAGAAATATTTCAGGTTAAGACTGCTTCACAAAAAGGACCTGAGTTTGGATCCTAGATCCCACATATAAACAACAAGCAATGTTTGTTGCAAAAACACTGGTGGCCCGTACTTCCCGCTCTGGAAGTTGAGTCTGAGAAACCACAGAGTAAAGCAAAAAGGAAGTAAAAGCAATCCAGGATGATTCCTGAAGTCACCCTTGGCTCTCCACATACACAGTATCCTCTGATACAGACATACCCCCATACACACACTATAAATTTAAAAAATAAAACTATTGCCCATTATTTATAAATCGTGCTTAATACCATGGTGCATTTACTTTGTTTTCTCTTTTTTTGCATGTGTTTGTGTGTAGCCGTGTGTATCAAAAGGCATCGTGACTCCGGGAATCACCTTGGATTGTTCTATCTCCTTGTTGCCTTGCTCTGCAGTTTCTTAGGCTCTGCCTTCCAAGGTCAGAAGTACAGGCCACCTCCATTTCTGCCTGGCATTTTCATGGGGGACCTGGGATCCAGACTGAGGACCTTCTGCTTGCGAGGCAGAGGCTTAACCCCTGAGCCATCTCTCCAGCCCCATGATACATTTAAAAGTAGCATTTTACATGCAGCAGATATCCGGTGACGATGTTGATGTGCTCTGTAGCCTTCATACAATAAAAGGATTCTTTGTGCAGTTGGGCATATGAGCCTAAAAACCTCTTTCTTACACATACATGCCTGCTTTATAAAATGCCGACTGGGGGAAAATTCCATCTTCGCTCCTGTTGACCAGCAATATTTCTCTTGTATTTTATTCAAACCAAAGTCTAAACCAAAGGTTTTTAGGAAGAACATCCATCTGTCCTAGGACTGGTCTGGTTATTGAAAGCATTTCCATTTCCATTTCTTGTATTTCCTGAATATTTTTTTAGCCACATTTAGTATTTCTTCAAGCACAGTAATGCTCCATGATTTGGGGGCTGGCACTAGTGAAATTCTGAATAGTTTCCCCTCAAATAAGTATTCCACAATATATCCGCAGAGTCCTGGGCTACTGGGGGTGATGTGACCACTGGAGAGGGGTTATATGGGTGGGAAAAGCAGAAACACCAAAGCATCGTGAGAAAAAATGAGTGTTGATTATAATGAGCAGCTTTTCATCCAAGGATCAGACTTTGAGACGATTCAAAAATCAAGATGTTCTTACAGTTCTTTCACATTTAGTTAGTACTGACCCCAGTTATTCCATACACGAAATGAAGAAAACATTGCATTCTTAACACACAATGAAACTTTCCTCTGAGAAAAGTGATTCCTGCATTTTCCCAACTGCATTAGCCTTCCCGTCTATCTACTTCCCAACTTAAAAATGTAGTGACATGAATTGAATAGATTCAAAATAAAAAGCAGCAATAACAGAGAAAGAAATCAGTTCTTGAATTGTATCTGTCTTTTCAAACACATATGCTCACACACTTACACATAACAGACCCACAGGGAAAGATCATTACATAGTCCAGGCCAGCCTCCAACTCATAGCAATTCTCCTGCATCCACCTTCTGAGTGCAGAGATTACAATCAGGAGCCAGTATGCCCTGAAACGAATCTCGATTTAATAATCTGTAAAAAGAAATTGAAACAGAAAGAAGAAAATCACCTCTGTATGAAGAGTTCCCATCCCATAGGCTTTAGCTGTTGCCCGCACAAGGAGGGAAATGTCCTATGTCACAGAAAGTGTTAAAGATTCAAGGATTGCATGTCAGGAAAAATAATTTTAGAAGGTGCAATTCAAAGGGCGAATTTAGAAAATGTCTTCCTGGTATTCTTGCCAATCTGAAACCTTTGAGATCTTTAAATAAACAGAAGCATGCCTATGTTGGAAATCCTATTTTTGAGCATAAGAGGGTCAGCTATAATCACTTGGGTTCCTCTTTCCTACTGGGGGTAAGCCAGTGGAGACAGCACAGTTGTCCTGAGTCCTGCTATTAATCACGTGCTCTTCTTACTGCCAGGCCTGCCAGGAAACGACTGTGGCGGGCAGATGGGCCTGGCAGAGACAGGTCATGGGTGGGAGCGCTCTTTCCAAGCAAAGACTGAGAGGAGTGTTTGAGGAGGGGCTGTGGACAGATTCCCCAGAGCAATGCCAGCACTTGGAGCTAAAATCCAAGGACTCTCTTTCCAGTGGAGAAAGATCCCTTACGATGTTACTTCCCAAGAGTCTTCGAGTAAGTAGCAACTCCACATCTTCTTCTTGAGCATTAGGTCTGAGATGATAAAGGGACCCTCAGGCTTCCAAAGTACCAATAGCGCCACACTTTTATTCAAAGTACTTCATGAAATTTTATAGACACGCACGGTATGCTATCTTTCAATGATATATTCCTTCATCATTTTTAATGTCAAGAGAGAAGCCCTCCTGTGATCTGATGCTTCCAAGACCCTCAATTATCTGATAGCACATCTTCAATCTGCTTGAAAATGCTTTTATTGAAATACATGTGCAATGTTCCACCTCCACCCGCACCCGCCAAACTTTTGAAACAGAATTTTGCCCTGTGAAAAAAAGGGGGAAACTTGCCAGAAGAGACTGGGGAAAAGTAAATCTGGGTAGACACTTTCCTTTCACCCTGGAAATATCTATTATTCCCTTGAAATAGCTTGAAAATAATGGTTCCATGAAAGATTGGGTAGAAATAGGCTAAATGGTTTCTAAAGAAACATATCTATGTGGAGCGAGTTCTTCCCCAATTTTCCTGCTTCGAGCATCTGCAATTAGAGCACATTGTTTGTAGAAGTTACTTTTTAATGGAAGAAGGAATCAAGGGAGAAATCTCCAATGTTTCAAAGGGAAACTCCAAAGTAGTAGTTTTAATTTAACTTTATATATACATTTGAAAATTAATGGGCTCTCTGGTAATGCTGTAGCTTTTGGACTTTGTTCAGAAGGGGTTTAAAATGGAAATGCTGACAGACTGTGAACTGCAGAGGTACGAGAGGCGCCAGAGCAACACTCAGCAGGCCAGAGGCCCAGTGCAAAGAGCATCCTTGTGTTCCTGCCCCGCCGCCCTGCTTCTCTCTCTCCCCCAACATGGCTGAAAGAAATGCCAAGATAAAATATGTGTGTAGCTGGTGGATACGCCACGGCACATGTTGACGATCTGTTTCTATGTCGTTTGGTGTTTGTATTTAAATTGTTCTACTAGTACTTTGGATCTGACCTTAAAACCGATGTATGTTCTAGAAAGAGGAAAGTAAGTTGTTCCTAATTGGTTAGTCTCTGAAGCAGTTACTCTGCATGCTGCAGATAAATTCACAACCAAAAGACTTAAAGGAGAGCAAGGGGATTTTATTTTCTCTTATGATGTTCTGATCACAGTTCCTTGTCAGCTTGACAGGAGAATCTGCCCAAACACTAAGGGCTGAGGGAACTGGTCACGTCAAATCCACATAACGTCTGAGACAGATGATCCTATTGCCGGGCAGCATGTCTAGCCAGGTATACAGGAGAATGCCGACTTCCTCAACTAGTTCGCTCCATTTTATTCACCTGCCTGGGGACTAGCCTACCCACCATGGGCTGGGCCTTCCCCATCAACTAGACAATCTCCTGCATGTTAATCATCTACAATGTGCCCAGAGCTCCAGCCCTCAACCATCACCTTGACACATATATCTCACTATGTCAGGTTCCTTCATTTATGTTACTTCATAAATGGCAAAATGTGAGACACAGTAGAAAGAAAGAGAAATAGTAACTAGCTGGTAGAGGTCAGTCATTAAGAGACAGTGGGCTCATCTTAGCTCCTGGGAATTCTAGTTTTTGTTTTTACCAGGGAAAATGGGCAGGGTAGTCTTGTGGAGATGCTGAGCAATATGCTAATGTATCAGGATGGTGTTTCTGTCTAAGGAGAGTACAGATTGGCAGCTCTGGCTCCAGCCAGCAGGCTACACTTGCCACCAAAACTCAGAACAAACATCTTCCAGCATTACTTGGTCAGGAGCCCACTGCAGATGGTAGACTGTATATGTTCACATGGGAAAACACCCCCATGCAGACACCCTCCACAAATACACACATGTACACACAATACAAATACATACACAGACACACAGTACATATACATATATACATATACACACAGTATATACACACACAGAGTTTATACACATACATATGCACAATACATACACACAATACATACACACAAGCATATACACCCATACACACACATATACAGACACTGAACATACACACAAACATATTCATAAACATATATACACACGGTACAAATACACACAAGCATATACATACATATACATACACTGACACACACATAGTACACACATATATGCACATATATATACATGCATATACACAGAAACACACAGTTCATACACACAGTACATATATACACACAGTATGCACATATATACACAACACATGAGAGAGGTATATATTCACATACACAAATACCACATACACATGTACACTGCACATATAGCATATACACATATATATTTACATATATATACACTTACATGTCATATATATGAACATACATATACACATATATACATATATTGTCATTTGAATATATATATGTGTGTATATATAGTTATAGTGCTTGCTAGGCAAACCCAGCAAACAGGCAAACTGAACATATTTCAGTACATTGTAATAAAGATCCTTAACAAAAGAAAAACTATCCCAGCTAAGCATGCCTGGGGGAGGTAACAGTAGAAATAAAGAAAATCTATAAAATTTGAGTAATAAAAGAGCAAATGAGGTTGGATTAGAACTGAAAAATTCTGTACCACAAGCCAGAGGTTCTCATGGTTTTCCCTTATGAAAAGAGTTTGAGAGGTTCTTAAAATAATTTGTGATGTATTGTATCTAAACAGACTTTCTGTGACAGATACATGTGTGGTTCTTTTCTCAAAGAGAGCACTGAGTCATTCTTATGAACGGTCCTGTCACCTTCTCCAGATCCCCAGTTCACATCACTTCAGCTATTGGCGCAGGCTCTCATGGCTACAGGAAGAGAATCCTTTGCTCCTTTCATAGAGTCTGAGTTTCTATGAAACAGTTGTACTTACAGAGGAATCTTGAGTTCTGGGACTCACATACTATTTTATTTATTCTTGGAGCGTGCATGCGTAGGTGTATGTGTTTCTGTGAATTTACTGAACCTTGCTGCTCACTGGTTTGGCTAGACTGGCTGACCGCCTCAGAAAATTCTAGTCTTCTGTCCTCCCTGATGCTGAGATTATAGGCATGCGCTGCCAGACTGGCTTTTTTATGTGGCTCTGGGGAATCAAACTTGGTCTTCCTGCACATGCCAGCACTCTACTGACTGGGCTATCTCCCCTATCCTGGGACATTTACATTACATTATACTGACTAGATTATAATTAATATTAAATTTATTGTATTTTAGTGTGCATATGTGTGGCAGTGCATGTGCCATGGCTCAAGTGTGAAGGTCAGAGGACAACTTTTGGATCAGTTCTCTCCTCCACTTTGCAGGGTCGGGGATTGAAGTCAGACTGTTGGGCTTCTGTAACCAATACTTTTTTTCCCTTTATTTTATTTATTATTATTATTATTATTATTATTTCTGCTCATACAAACTTAACAGGTACACTGGTCCCCTCCCTCATTCCACCTCCTCCCGACCCCCCTGTTCCCCCCTCCCCTCTCTCCTCCCTCCCCATCCTCCAGTGCCCCCCCCAATCCCCGGAGCATCTTTTAATGTGCATGCCAAACTCTCCTCTGGGTCCTCCTCTCCGATGAGGTGCAAGGACTCAGAGGCATATCCCAGAACCCTTTCTTGTGCTCCCCTTAAGCTTAGGAACACTACTGTGACTGTCAGTCCCTAGCCTCCAAGGATCCTAGTGCCTTTAGTCCATGCTAGACTTTGTGGGGTCAATAATGTGTTGGACATAGCGCAGGCCATGCAAAGTCCTATTATGATTGCTTCAGCCCTAACTTGTGTGGAGTATCTTGCATATCATTACTCTTCCCATCCCTGTGCTCTTACAATCTTACCGCCCCCTCTTCCGCAAATTTCCCTGAGCTTCAGGATGGGGAGAGATTAGGCTGGCCCAGTTCCATGTGGTTGATATAGAGTCTCTAATGTTCTGAATTATGGTTTGTTGATTTTTTTTTTTTTTTTGGTTTTGCTGCTCCTGCAATGCCCTTGGCTCCATCCTGATGGGTATTGGATGTCACCCCCTGGCCAGAGATAAAAACCTGTTAAATTAGAGTCTGGTTATAAGAGTATATTCAAAGGTAGATGGAATAAAAGTAGGAGACCGCAGTGAGAGAGGGGTCAATCTCCCATTTGCAAAATGGTTACTTTCTATCTGGCAGCCTATACGCCCTCCCCTTCCGGTGAAATCATACCCCATCAGTTGCATATGATCAGGAAGAAAAGTCTGTGAACTTAACCAGATGTCTCATTACTTACTTTCAGTCCTTGATGGTGGCCTATTTTCTCTGCTGTAACATGGTCTCCTCTCTCCTTGTTTCTGGGGGCCCTCCTTCCCCATCCCTCCTGTTTATAATCTTTACAATTACTGTAGGTATTACAGAGATTTGTAACAAACACTTTATCCACCCAAGCCTCCTCACTGGTTTTAGGACTCATGTTTTAAGTGAAGCATGATTTAAGCATACTTTTCTCTTACGCTTCACTTTTTTTCAGACGCTAACATCATTTGCAACAATATAAAAGGATCCTTCAACGATATCAAAAGGATCCTATAAAAAGGATCATTTGTAGTTGAGTATGTAGAAAATTAGGTCAAGTCCGCATTACTGAAAGGTCCACCCTCTGTGATCTTTCCAGCTTCATCTCTATGTTTTTGCCAACCTAGCAATGACGTCAGCACCTGCGTGCTACCTCCATGCCAAAGTTCACACTGCTACCTGACTTGGTGGTCCTTGTTTTCTTTGCAGACATCTGCCCATCCTGAAAGCTCTGAGGTTTTAGCAAGTTCTGCTCCTTCAACTCTACCACCTCTGTGACACCAGTTGCTTCTTGGTTCTGTCCCTGATACTCTCTTAGTTTCTCTTGTTAGATTCTTTTCCTTTTAGGTTTTAAGCTCTGCAGGAATTGTAGAATCTGCTCATACTTTCATGACCTGTGGTCTTACACTCACCTTGGTACATTGCAGACTTGTAATTTCCTTGTTATTCATTCACATATTTAATCAATATTTCAACATGAATTTTTAATGAAGTCCTAGTTATTCTTCCCAGGTGCATAAGAATACATACTCATTAAGATGGTTGAGAGACAGTCAGTCATGTATTGCGATGGTACCTAAACCAGCGGCTACTTTCCTTATTAACATGGAGGGCACTGGTCTCTCTGAGCCATTGTGCAGATAGAGTATTTGTTAACAGTGAAAATTCCTGCTGAGCGTGAGGGTTCACACCTGTAATCCTAGCATTTGGGACATTAACATATAAGGCCAATCTGGGCTACAAAGTGAGACCTTGTTTCCAAAAACTTCAAAAGGAGGATGAGGAGGGAGATCAAGAAAAGGAAGAAGAGAAGGAGAGAAAAGATTTACCCCACATCACACCTCAGGCATAACCAAAATCGTCAGGTGTAAGGTACAGGAATCTTTATTTTTAACAAGTGGTTTTTACACATACAAAAGCTTGAAGACCACCACATTCCGATAAAGATGGACTTCAGAATGGGATGAATCTGAGTTAGGATTCCAGTTCTACTATTTACCTGTCCTGTTAATAAATGCTGCGCTACTTAGAAAAACAATTTCTTAGAGCCTCAGTTTTATCTTATCAGAGAAATCTAGTATTTCTTTCTTGGGCAATCGAGAGAGTTGTATTAAACAGATCAAGTATGCAGACCTGCGCCCATTGCACAGAAGGGTTTAGTAAGGCAACTTCCTCCTTGCTTTCCTAATCCAGTTTCACTTTGTTTCTCCAATTATCTTCGGTACTCTGGTCACTTGAAAGCAAGTGTCTCAATGGTCCCTTACATCTGAAAGCAAAATCTTTTTTTCCTACTACCTTGTAGTAGCCCACCCAAGTATGTCACCTCCTAAAGATTCTACAAGCAGTAAACCAACGGCCTCTGGTTGCTATGTAACTATTCGACATATGGGCAAGTGCTGTGCAGACCCCCTCCATTCATCAATTCATCCAACTCTTTCTGTTCATAAAAGAACAGCCTATCTATGTCATGTGCTATTGTGAAAATCTGTGTTCGGTTGGTCATGAGTCTCCAGAACACTGAACGTGAGACTTCCGTCTTCAGATAGAGACACAGAATACTGTCATTCTAGGATTTCAAATATAAATTCTGCCCCTCCTAGAATAATATTCCAGTAGAGGGCTCCAGTTGCTTTAACACACAGAGAAGAAAAATCACTAGGAGATTTTTTTTTTGAAACAAACTTTCAGCATGTCATTAGAAGAGACGCCCCTCTGATATAATTATACAAGTATATGCACACAGTTAACACCCATTTGTCCTGCAGTTTACTTCTCACGTGAATCTGCCTTTCCTTAGCTATGTAACGCATTTCAGCCCACTTCTCAGTCTGCTTCTCCTTGTTCTCTAGGGTATTCTCCTTGGTAGTGATTCTGAATCACCCATATACTGTTCAGAAGACCAGCCCAACCCAAGTGATTTCCCTCAGTTCTGAGACTCCTGATAACATTTAAGTGACAAATTTTACCACCTAGAAATTGTTTTAATGTGCTTACTACAACTTTGGTATTTTTTTTCACTCCTTATCCTCGGGTAGAGAATGCATACCATACACAGCCACATACATTATACACATAATGTTACTCATATCTTCTCAAAAAATATTTTCCACTTAAAATATTTTAAGAATTTTTTATGCTGGGGCTGGAGAGGTGGCTCAGAGGTTAAGGCTCTGCCTTGCAGGCGGAAGGTCCCGAGTTCAGATCCTAGACCCCACGTATAGACACCGGGCGGAAGTGGGGACAGCCTGCGTTTCTGGTCTTAGTAGGGCAAGGCCTGTGAATCCTGGGGCTGAGTAAACAAGGAGGAAGTGGAGGCGTCCATGGTGGTTCCCGAATTCATTCATGGTTCTACACACACACACACACACACACACACACACACACACACACACACACAAACACACACATATACACACACACATACACAACATGCGCGTGCACGCACACACGCACAATTGAATAAAAATAAAAAAAGAATTTTTTATGCTAAAAATTTCTTATAAACTTGACTTCTGTATAGTCACATACTCTTTCATTGGCTGAATGTTTGTAATTTGCTTAATTTTCTAATGGCAGTTTATTGTATTAATTTAAATGTTTTGAGTTGGATATATATATTTTAATGTTTTATTTCTTTCTACACACATGCATTTTCTCTTTGTCCATTTTCTACAGTTCTATACTTTTCACTTTTTAAATTAATTTCTTATGCATGCGTATGTGTGTGTGTGTGTGTGTGTGTGTGTGTGTGTGTGTGTTGCATGCGTGCATCAGAGGACACTGTGTGTCCCTATGGAGGACCAAGGTTGACACTGGAATCATCCTGGATTCCTTCTACTTTCTTTTTCCCAGGTTCTGGGTCACCAGAGTTGGAAGTACAAATCACTCCCATTTCTGCCTGACATCTTCACATGGGATGTGGGATCTGAACTCAGTTTCTTCTGCTTTCAAGGGAGAGCTTTAACCTCTGAACCATCTCTCCAGCCCTGTCTTCTCCATTCTTATTGATCAATAAATCTTCATCTAAAGAAACTGATGCATTTCAGTTAAAACCGACCTGAACCCTTGGACAATGATTGCATTTCCTAGCTGATGGATCACCTGTCATTCCAAGCGCTCAGGACCGCAGGGTGCCGAGGACAGGAAGCTTTCGGTGACAAAGTAGGAAAGTCAGGTAAGTGGTGAGGGATGGGCACTCGAATTGGGGAACCAGTCCTGGGGAAATGGACTGAATGGAAGTAAACACGGGGTGTGATCCTGAAAGATGAAGAGGAGGTTACTATAGTATGCCAAGGTAACTAGGGAAACCTGAATAGGTCTCTGTGATGGCTGCTC
Organism: Typhlomys cinereus; assembly: GCA_023101885.1. NCBI lineage: Eukaryota > Metazoa > Chordata > Mammalia > Rodentia > Platacanthomyidae > Typhlomys > Typhlomys cinereus. Next base: position 1,646,962 of record JALPQD010000017.1, read on the forward strand.
TCAGATGTCTACCCGACACCCAGGAGGTGCCTCTGGGCACTGGGCTATGAGAGTTATCTAGTTAAAGCAGGCTTCTGGGAGCTCCTGCAGGAGTGACTTGATTGCATTATTGGCATGGGAAGTACATTCCACGGTGGGCAGGGCCCTTCCCTGAACAGATGGATGAAGATGGAGAGAACTGGTTGAGCATCAATAGACAGCCAAGCAACGAGGGTCCTTGCTCACTGCCCTGGCTGCGGATGCAACGGGACAGTTTCCTCTGCTCCTGACACCAGTATGATTTCCTGCCGCGATGAGCTATAACCTGGAGTTGTGAGCAGGAATTAAGCCCCTTGGTCCCCCTGAGAGGTTTGGGCCATGGGTTTATTGGAATAATGAGTTGTGAATGAGAAAAGTCTGTGAATTAAAGATAGAGCATTATATTTATTTGTGATTTGGGTAATTGAACTGTGACTATGGGAAAAAAAATCCTTGTTTTTAGAATACACATTCAAAGGGGATTTCTGAAGGTCTAGCTTGACATAATGCCTTTACATTGTTCTCAGTCGGAGGGGTGAGAGCATAAAGTCAAGGAGGTAAAATGTAAATGTCTGGTGATGATAAAGGGCTGGGCATGTGGAAACTCTACACTATGCTTTGGGACTTAAGGGTTTGGAATTATATGTACATACAATATGCATATTTATATTTGAAAATGTATATATAATTACATTTGAGCACATGTCTAATTATATTTGAATATATATAATGACATGTGTGTATATATAGAGAGAGTCTATAGACACAGATAGAAGTAGAATCTTGTTATATATATAGCCTCAGCTGGCCTGAAGCTCACTCTGGGCCGAGCCTAACTTGGGCTCTTCACATAGTAAACATGTACCTTACCACCTACTATACCACCAGTCTGCAATACAGAAGTATTATTAAAAGAAGTTAATTCCTGTGTGCTATAAATATCTTCCCTGGTTTTTCATTTGCTTCTTCATTTGTTTATATTGAGTGAGGTTTTTGGTTTTTTTGTTTTACTATGTGAAGCTTTTAAATCACATTCAAGGATTGCTCAGATGTCCAGTCCCGACATGGATCTTTTTTCCATATTTGATTTATTTAAGAGAGTAGAAAGAGGGAGAGAGAACAAGACAGACAGACAGACACACACACACACACACACACACACACACACACACACACACGCATACACATAGAGGCAGAGAGAGAGATAGGACGGGGAGCATGGAGGAGGGAGGGAGAGAGAGAACATGTGCCCGGAGGTCAGAAGACAACCTTCAGAATTCTCTTTCTTCCACTATGTGGGCTCTGACGATCCAACTCAAGTCATCAGCTTTAACCATGAGCCATCCCATTGGCCGCACACATGGATTTTCTTGATAACTGTATTTTTAGTACCTAACACAGTGTCTGAAAGCTATTGTTATCCCAGAAACATTTATTTGATAAATAAATAAATACATAAAATAGACTTTTTGGTTTCAATCTTTGTTTTTATTCTTAAGAAGGCCTTCCTTACTTCTGAAGCAGTCAGGCTCTTCATATATTTTTTTAGTTTTTTCAGAATTTAATATTCTCCTAACTTATTAATGCACTTGGAATATACTTTAATGCACAACATGAACATTATTTTCTCCTTTAAACTATTGTTTCAGTATTTTGTCCTGTACTTTTAAAATGCCATGTGTATTATATTTTGAATCTTACATCTTCACAGTGATCAAGGGCAGAATGCTGCCTTTTAGCTCCATGACCCTCCTCTCGTAACTCTCTTCTGGAAGAGGGAGAAGGAAGAGATGGGTAAGAAAGGGAGGAGGGAATGACTGAGAACGTGAGCTTCCTCCAGAGTGGGTCTGGACTGGCTTAAAACTTATAAATATTGTGATCTTGGGCAATTTAACTTTTTCCTGTCTTAAGTTCCTTCTTAGTATGAAGATAAAATACAATGCCTACTGAGATTTACTAAAAGATTGAAATGAATATATACATGCATTTGGGACACTGCTGGTGCACTGGGAGCACTAGCAGATATTTACTATACTGTTGAGCTGTTGTCCTGATTCATATGGAATACCTGCTAGTCACCTTTATTTGCTGTGCTCACAGGTGTGCAAGTGCTGTGTCATTTGAGCTTCTGTTCTGATGTATATGTAACACGTGTCACTTTGGGCTGCTTGACTGACACATATGTAGTAGTAGCCAGGTCACCTTGGGTCATGATGCTAATGCATTTGAAATAGCTGCTATGTACTAACACTGCTGCATACTTCGGTTTTTGCCTGTTAACACTCTATCTGTAGCCTAAGTTTTTGTTTTTGACCCTGTTCTCCACTTCCATAGTCTCTTCTTTGGAAACAGACCCAACCATCAAAGTGTCCCCTACCCCTGCTCCCAAGTGTGTTCTTAACTCATGTTACAGTGAAACTTCTGCAGAGAACTTTAGAGGAAGTTGGGAAGATGGAACACAGGAACTCAAGCATTTTGGCCACTTTTCTGTAGATGTAAAAATCATTTCAACATGAAAAGTTGAAAATTGAGGGAGGGAAGACACACCAACATCTTTATAGTCCTGGAGAAAATAGACACGCCTAGGATGCATGTTAACAATTGTTCAGCTCTGTCACTTCAGCCTTTAGCGTGAAGAGATCCATTAGCTGTGAATGGAACACAGAACACACGTGAAACACCTATAGAAATTATGCTCAGTCATGGCCAGCTGTCACTCACTCAACAGACATGGCATATATCATTCTAGGTGCTGAAAGCACATCAGTTGGCAAAAGAATAGATACCAGACCCCTTGGAGTTTTCCAAATCACTAATAAGAAAAATGCAAAATATTATTTGTTTGTTTGTTTGCAAAAATCAGAAGGTGAACGTTCCTGTCTGGTAGGTCCGTAGGAAGAGAGGGACTTAGGTGAAAAATCAAAAACAACTACGTTGGGAAGGTGTTGGCTTGTAGCATGCTCTGGCAACTAGGAAGCACTACATCACAGGACAAGGTCAAGACAAAAAGGTGGGTTGCAGGACAGAAAGAATGGTAGAAACGTAGGAGGTGGGGGGGACAGGGAGGAAAGGTGGCAAGGAGACCCATTCTAGTGAGCTAATAGGACGGCTGGGACCCCCAAGAAGGGCTAGCGAGAATGAAGGGCTTTGTGAGCCCAAGAGCATCTCAGAAGATGCGCGTGACGTCAGCACAGAAAAAGCCGGGCTGGGAAACGTGCAAGGGGCAAACTTGGATTTGGGAACCAGTACGCGGGACGCCACTAGGAGAGGAAGACACCAAGTCACCTACGAGTGGCGTGGGAAGGCGCCCCGCGGTGGCCCGGCGCGGGCTCCCACGCCCTGGGTGCTGCCAGTCCTGACGGACCCTGCAGGGTCGGCGCACAAGGATGCCCGGGCTGGCGCTGGTGGGGAGAAGGTTGCGGGGCGAGGGGGAGGTGTGCGCTGTTCGGTGATGTCATTGCAAGTCTGGGAGCGGTGAAATTTAACACCGGCCGGATTTGCGAGGTTCCTCTTCTTCCCGGCGAGGCAGCCGGCGGCAGTCAGCGGTCGCCACCGGCCCCCTAGCACCGACCTGATCTCCCGAGTGGGTGTGTGCTCGTTTGACAAATGTTCGGGGGGGGGGGTGCTCGCCGGGACTTCCTCCCCAACCCTTCATCTCCTCCCCTCCCTCGTCTTCCCCCTCCCCCTTCCTCCTCCCAGGCCCTAAGCAGAGGACTTCTCTGGAAGTCACCGGGTCTCCTTTGAACCCGCTGCCTCCCAGTGAAGTCTCGCTCCTCCTCGCCCACCCTCCCAAGGGAGCACCACCCGGGCCCCAGCTGGGCATCGGGACGCCTAGCTGTCCCCCCTCCCATCCCGCCGCGGGCGCCGCTTCCTACCCCCCCAAGTCCATCTCCTCCCCTCCTCTTCCCCCTCTGCGTGTTGCGGGTTGGAGCGCGGGTCTCATGTGATTTCCCCCCTTTTCACGGACAGTACCTGCACCCTTCGCACTTCGGAGTCGCCTTCTGCTTCCCGCTAGCGCTCTGCTGCACGGACCAATGCATACAAATGCATTTAGGAGCCTACAGGACAAGGCGTGGAAAGGTCGCCCCCACGGCGAAAACGTAAGTAGCCCACCCACCCACCCATCCAGGTAGGGTTTTTAGACCAAGCCTCGCTCCACCGTCTTGGATCTGCCGAGCGGCTTGGAGATCTGCGGTCCCGGTGGTTCCTTGGTACTTGTTGGCGTGGGGGAGCCGGCGAACCGCCGTGGCATCGGTCCCCGTCCTTTCAATGTGTGAAATACGGTGTTTGAAAGGAAGCTTCCTGCCAGCGGATCTCAGACAGTTTATGCTAAAGCGATTCTGTGGCCGGGGAGGAAACGCTTGCTGGCTTGAGTCCCCTCGGGTCACACTGCTCCCCGCAGATCCGGAGAGGCGCGGACGCCCGGGTTTCACCGTATCGGTGCAGGGTTGCGGGGTGATGGAGCGGGTGTCTGCAGAACCTAGGGTGCTGGGGAGCTAGCCGCTCAGCTCACCCGGGTCAAGGCCAACTGCCCCCCCCCATTTTTTTAAAAGACCAAGGCACATGGTCTCCTATCTGGTGTGGAGGTCCTAAAGTCTGGGCTGTCAGTGAGGAAGTGGTGCTGTCTGCCAGGATGGGGTAGGGGAGTGGGGGGCAGGACGCGAGGGCGGGGCCAAACCACCCTGAGAGAGGAGATCACCCCCCCCTCTTGGAGGCGCGGACCTGCTTCCACCCCCTCATTGGGAAAAGAGCAAAGATGGGGGCGCGCGGCCTTGGCTGAATGCCTCCCCCCACCCCCCAAGAGGTCACTGGGTTACACAAGTTTGCATCTGGCCCCGGCTGCACAGGGGTGAAGGCAGCTGTGGCTGTTCTGCCCAGAGGCCCCTCCTTGGGGACAGTGGGTGGGAGGAGGGCTGGGGCCCCCAGCTGCTGGAGTCAGCTGAGCGCAGGCGGGGGCGGGGAATGCAGGGAGCCCGCCCCGCGCCGTGTTTGTGTGCACACGTGCTTGCAGCCGCGTGGAGCCAGCCCGCGGGGACCCCGGGAACCTTACCGCTGGGCTTCTCTGCTTCCGGCCCGGATGCACCTCTTCTCTAGGAGCCAGCCCTGTGTCTTTGTGTCCCTGTGTGTCACACGGACTGGGAGTCCCGGGTGCAAGAAGTTCTGTTGGTTCCTTTCCAGAGCGGATCAAGGGGATCAAGCCCGGGGGAAGGGAGGGGGAGGAGGGAATATTAGGCGACAGAAACTTTTTTTTAAAAAAAATCCCTTCTAGATGGACCCGTGGGGCTCTCTTCTCACAGAAGTGGGACTGGCACAGCGGATGCCTCAGAACTGGGCGCATCTTCCTGCGGATCCCCAGCAGGGGCCCAGGGGAGCTAGCCCTCCCGCCGAGCTCTGAGCCCCGCGGAGACGCAGAGTGAGGTCTTCCACCTCCTTTGCAGATCCTAAGGCCTCCTCCATCCCGGTGTCCACCTCGAGAGCTTTTCCTGGGCCGCAGCTCAAGGTCCGCGTCGCTGACTAATCCTCCCCTTGGTAGCAGGAACCGTCCTGGTGGGTCCAGCAGATCTGTGGCTGGATCTTGTCTTGTCCGGTTTACACTTCCCTCCAGACATTCCCAGAAGGAGCCCTGCATCAATTCTTGGGTAGTTTGGGTTAATAAATTGGGTCCAGATGATTGGGGGTGGGGGATGAGTGGGGGAGAAACAGAAAAACCACACAAAATGGACTACATCGGTGGAACTATTGAGGAAAGTAAAATCCACCAGGTGCGTGTGGGGAGGGCGAGGAGAAGTTTGCAGGGAGGCGCTGAGGTTGGGTAGCCGTGGTGCTGCGTGAAGTTGTTGGGGTTCGCTGATTTGTTAGGGGCCCTGCAACCTTCGGGTAGCTCACGATGCTCTGCTGGTTCCACACAAGAGCTGCTAGTTCAGGCTGCAGAGAATTAAAGGAAAACTCAGTTACACAGGGGTGCTGGACAGCACAGCTGCAAGTTAAGGATCAGGCAGAGTAACTAACTGTGCCTAGAATCCATTCAAAAGGCATTCAGCGTGCTTGAACTCGAACACAGGTCAGCAGCCCTTGGGTAATGGGCGGGGACTTGGAAGAAGCTCCTGAGTAGCAGACCATAATGCCAAGCCATTGAAATACACCCCAGTTTCCTAATGAGATTCCTGGCGTTTCCAATATCGACCGTCTTTTTGCAGCGATGCTCCAGAGACTAGGAGCAGATTCTGAAAACTCATCATTCTGATTAGTCAGGCAAAACATAGAGTTTTGAAAATGGGTGCTAGCAGGCATTTTCTTTTCCGTGTGACTTTCAAGATCGATTGCCTAACCTGCCTGACTGTGTGCATTTAATAAAAGAAATTGAAAACCGTAAAGAGTTAGGTAAGTTGATCTAGCATATTACTTTAGACTCTCCTAAGACAGACCCATAGGGCAATTGAAAAGTTTGTAATATTAATGCCAGCAATTTCTTAAGCTGGTGTGGAATTCTGTTTATTTTTTTTAAAGTTTCTTAGTCACCCACGCATAACAGGTTATGCGCATAACAGGTAAATGTTTAAATAAATGTTTAAAATAAATGGATGTCTAAGGGAGAGGAAGCACAGGTTACAGAAGGTTAACTTGTGAAGTTGCAAAAGAATTTCATTACAGGATTAGGACAGTGATGCTCATCTTCTTGCAAGACCTTCCACCTGGGACACTGTAGAATTTGTACCCATAGGTGGTAGACTGAGAGTCGTTACACTCTTTTTCTCTCATAAAATCCTAATATCATTCTACATTCATTTTCTTGTCATTCACTTATCCTTCAACCAGTTTTTGCTGAAGGTCGCTGTGGACATGTTTGCAGGCAGTGAGGATGCAGTGGTAGAAGAAGACGGAAGCACAGGTGCTTTCCATTGAAGTTCAGGGGAAAGAGTAAATGGAACGACCCTGGACCACTAAAGCAGTAGGAACCTCTTTCAGGCAGGGCAGCTGGCACTCGTGACTAGGTGGGGAAGGCAGAGAGGAATAATTCTAGAAGGAAAGGTGAGTCAGTGGAAAGGAAAACTAGATGGAGACCTGAGTAGAAAGAGTCAGACGGGAAGACCAGTCAAAGGCTCAGGTCTAAGAAGTATGCTGCACTCGAGGGCCTGAATGGCCTGAAGTGAGTTGGAGTGCACGTTTTCATTCAAGGAATAAATGGCTGGAGCTGAACCTGTAGACAGAGACACAGAAGAGAGTGAAGCCCCTCAGACTGTGGGGCTTTCTTAGCTAAACAATGGAGGGCAAAAGATTTGTGATTTGGGGATAGGCATGCAGAATGAAGATGGAACAGAAGTTGCACATCTGTTGAAACTCAGAACTATTGGTTGGTCTTGCTGGTCGACTATTCATTCATTCATTCATTCATTTAACACTATCAAATGCCAGGAACTTTGCTAAGAAAGAATTAGCTTAATAATTTCATATGATATTATGAGAATGTGTAGATGTATTTTTTTCCTTCTATCAACTGGCCTCTAGACTCTCTGGCTGCTTAAAATCCTTAAGCATTTCTCTCCCTATATGCATAAATTATTGAACATTTACAGTTTGATTACTTAAGTCCTACATATTGAGTTCAATTGACAGTCTGATGTATTTCATTATAGCTAAGTTAGAAATAATGATTTATTCTCCAAATCATGCAATTTTATCAACCCTTTCTGGGATGAAACCTTCTAAAGAACAGAAAAATTTGAATCTGAGCTGTTTGTAATAAGCAGAATCATAAAGCTGACACAAGGAAGAAGTTTTTGGCATATAAATCTCATGCAGGAGAAACCATCGAATTACCTGATTTACATTGCAAGTATGTTTCTCAGGTTAGTTCACACGAATCTACTGGTTTAAGAGAAAGTCACCAACCCATACAAAATTCATCTATTCACAAACTTTTCCAAGTCTTTCTTGCTGCTCTAAATTGAATAGATGTAGGAATGAACATCAGTAGCCAGAAGAAATACATAACAAACCCTAAGACTATCCCTGGTAAATCCAGACCTGTGGGATATCCTGGGGTCCATGAAAGATCTTTATTGAAGGCTCATATGCTAGATCTGCCACTTAAATGTCCTAAGTATGAATGCTGGGTACCCATGTTCAGCCTGATGTCTTTTAAAGCTTTGCCCTTGCTTGTCTGGTTATGTTTGACCATAACTGATGTCACACTGAACAGAGAGCTAGACATCTTCAGACACCAGAGTCATGCCTTTGTTAAATATTTGTTACCATAACGGATTCTTTCAGACTAGGCCAATTTTATTCAATGTCTAAGTATATAGACTTCTGCCACATACACTCAGTTTAATTTCACACACAGGTCCTCGACTTGCTTGCACATTGACTCACCCGATCAGTGTTTTTGAACAATGTCTGTGTCATGGACATATGATAGATGGAGTCTCTGTGGCAGAGGAGGGCAAGACCCAAATAGTAGTAGTTTGTTAGGCTCTGGAAGCCTACAGTGTACAGCCAAAGTTAAAAACGGCACAAAACCAGCCAAGCAAGCAAAAGTATCTAAACCACATGACCCTCGCAGACCTCTTGAACGCTTACCTTTCTAAAGCTCTTCACATCAACATGGTCCTCTTATCAGCATCATCTCGGAGCTCATTATAATTGCAAAGTCTTGAACCCTACCATAAATGTCCTGAGTTAGGTATCCTATGGTATATGCTGCACATGTCTAGCTATTGTTCCTTTCTCTTTCCTTAGGAAACTGCTTCCCCACTTCATTGTACTATGCGCGGCGTGGATTGCCGTGCATGCTCAAGAACAAGGTAAGGAAATTATCTTGGTGCTGATTTTTTCTAATACTTTTGATACTTCTGAGCCGGGATGGAGGCACATGGGCGTTGGAGGCAGAAAGACCAGGAGTTAGTGCCAGTGCATTAGCTCCTGAGAAGGAACCTAAGGAAGGAAGGTTTCATCTGTCTTACACTTTGAATGTTCAGTTCATCATGGTAGAAAAAGCAAGGTGGCAGAGCTTGAGGCAGCCAGTTGGTTACACAGCATCCGATTGTTCATGCTCATTTCACTTATGCCTTTATTCCTTTTTATATAGTCCAGAACCTCAATCCCCTAACCTAAATTTCATTCATTTAGTCTAAGAATGATGTCTTCCCACCTCAATTAGTCTACTGCAAAAACTCTTTCACAGACATGCCCAGATGTGCATAGGTTATTTGGAAATACTCCATTTTATTTTAAAAGTCTTGAAACCCTGTTTTTCATATTCAGAGGTCTCTAGTGACAATTCTTCACAGATATTGAGATATATTTATATTCTGCATCACATAAAGTCCTGACAGGTTAACAATCAAAATTACCCATCATAGCCTACTTCAGATACATAGCAGCAAGCTAGCTGTCAGCCTGGGTTATATAAGACCCTTGTCTCAAAACAAATGAGCAAACAAACTGTCTACAACAAGAACTCATTCCTTCCAAGTCAACAGAACCCTCAATTCAACATTAGACCATAATAAATATTTATTCCTAGTATGAGGAGAATGTAAGGGTAAAGAAATCAATTTTGGAGGGAAGTGTGACCTTTAAGAAATCATTCAGACCTTCCATCTGTGAAATTGCTTACATTTTTAAGCAAGCACTCTACAAAAGGGAAGTTTTGTACTGTAGAAAGGCTTTGCTTGTGACTTCATTTTAAGTGGGAGTTCTTGGGGGTGGCAGACTGGAACCGAATTACCTTTGCACTTCTTGAAACAACACAAGCACATACTAAATGTTCCATGTGGATATGCATCCTCACAAGAAACAAAATTTGTATACTGGTGGGCTTGTGATGTTATTCAATTCAAAGGGAGTGATTTAGAAAAATAGTGTTTTGGTTTTACTTGAGAACTCATTGTCCCAAGGCATGATGATGAGACTTTGAATGCCCTAATGTATTCAGTTCTTAAACAACATTTCCCCCAGTAAAATCCTAATATCCAGTGACTGAAATATAAATATGATAGTATCTTTCAACATGGAAAGATAAAGTATGTATGTCAAAGGTTTAAAAAATGCCAACTCAAAGGGGAAAAAATCTGGAACTGGGCTGAACTTGAGACATTATCACTTTACTCTCTGTAATGCTTTCTCATCTGCTTCCATCAGCATGTAGTTGTCAAATTTTATGTATCATGATGCATCCAGTTTTTCAATTCAGTGAGTCACTTGCCCATTGGGTCAGTCAACCAAGTCACAGCATGAACAAGACAAATTCAAATGTGGTAAGTGTAGAGTAGAGAGGAACATGGGTGGCACGTTGTTCATGAGTCAGATCTCTGGATCTGTGGATTCAGTCAACAAAAGATCAAAATGTTAAAAATAGGTCCTCTGCACTAAAGAGGTGTTATCTCCTTGTTACTCTCTGAATAATATAATACCAGAACAGTAAGGAGTATAGAGATTAAAATAAGAAGATGTGCATAGGTTATTTGGAAATACTTCATTTTATTTTAAAAGTCTTGAAATCCTGTTTTTCATATTCGGGAGTCTCTGGAGCCAGTTCTTCACAAATATTGAGAGACACTTATATTCTGCCAAATATCACATCAGGAATTAAACTCTGTCTTCAAAAGTACTATCTAATTCTCTTTTTATAGGGAAATGGATAAATTAGGTTGCATGTCACATGTAACTTCAGGACATGCTGTTATTTTTAAGAGAGAGAGAGAGAGAGAGAGAGAGATAACTTGTGAGAGTTGATTCTCTCTTTCATCATGTGGATTCCAGGATTGAACCAGGTCATGAGCTTGACAGCAAGTGTCTTTACCTGTTGAGCCACTCTTCTGACCTAGCAAATTCTTCCTTTCCTTCTCCTCCTCCTCCTCTTCCTCCTCTTCCTCCTCCTCCCCTTCCTCCTTCTCTTCTTCATTTTCCTTCTTCCTCCTCCCTCATCATCTCTTCTTCCTCATCTCTCTCTTCCTTCCTCTTCTTCCTTTTTTTCTTCTTCCCTCTTCCTCATCCTCTTCCTCCTTTTTCTTCTTCTTCTTCTAAATTATATTATTATAAGTGTCAGTCTTACAGTTTTTCACTCATAGATGGGATTGGTCACTGTCATAGTTAGATACTGTTGTCAACTTGGCAACCGAAATTAGTAGTTGAGTTAGGTCCTAGCAAGCCTGCAGGAGATTGTCTAATTGATGGGCAAGGCGCAGCCCATCATGAGTGACACTAATCCTCCTTCTACTTTCTCCTACCACATGTGCTCTACTGCCTCGCACCTTAAAAATATTGCTTCCTCTCCTGGAGCCTCTCTCTAGTCTCCTGAGCTCCACACACACTTCCTTCCACATAAATACACGTACATCAAAGTTAGACAGGCCAGCGAGATGGCGCCCTGCGTGATTACCATTCAGGTCTGACAACCTGAGATTGATCACCAGAACCACAGAAAGCCAGATGTGGAGGCACCATCTGTAATCCCAGCAGCCAGCAGTGGAATGCAGTCGAGGGCAGAGAGAGGAGAATCGTCTAGATGAGCGTAGCCTAGAGTGTGCAGAGTGGCAGAAAGTGGGAGGAGAGAGCTGTCTCCTACTTTTCTGTGACCTCCACATACATGATCAACACATTTAAGCACACACGCGCAGCCACATGTACACACACACACACACACACACACACACACACGAAAATAAAAGTCAGAAGCTAGGATCTGCATGTGGAAGAGAACATGTGGTGACTTCTAGCCTCAGTCCCTTACCTTCCTTGATAACGTATCTTCCAGTTCTATCCCATTTTCTTGCAAATTTCAGTTTTTCTTTGTGGCTGACAATTTCCATTCATCAGTTGATGGACATCCAGGCTGATTCCGTTTCTTTGCTGCTGTGAAAAGAGCAGCAGTAATCGTGCCCAGAAGTGATAGAACTGGGTCACTTGGAAGTTCTGTTTTTTGAGACACCTCTGCAGTGACGCCCATAGAGGCTGTACTAGTTTATGCTCCCACCACCAGTGAATAAGGGACCCTCTTTCCCCACATTCTCAGCAGCATAAATCCCATTTTCTTATTAGTGTCTGCTCTGACTTAGGCAAGATAGAGTCTCAAAGCAGTTTCAGTTTGCATTTCCCTCATGGCTAAGGATGTTAGACACTTTTGAACATATTTGCTGTCCATTTGTTTTTCTTATTTTGAGAACTTTGTATTCAGTTCCTTAGTCGGTTTTTTTTTTGTTGTTGTTGTTCAAGTTGTACTATAACAACAATATCCATTGTAATAAAAACAAAGATATTAGCACAAAAACAGATATGCGGATCAGTGGAATAGAAAAGGGACCCAGATATATTTCCATGTGGCTCCAGCCACATGCTTTTTGACAAAGTTGCCAATGGTACACATTGGAGCAAATGCAACATCTTCAACATACGGCATTGGGAAGACTGGACATCTATATCCACAAGAGTGAAACTCACCCTACCTCAAAATCAACTCCAAATGGGTCAGGACCTGAGCATAATACCTGAAAGCCTGAAGCTGCTGCGTGAAAAAGTAGGAAAACACCTCAAGGTACACACAAGCAAGGGCCTGCTGAACAGAACCAGCCCCTGAGGAGATACGGCTGATGACTGACAGATAGGACCTCATGAAAGAAACTCATGCTCAGCGAGGAAGCTACCGAGCGAAGAGAAAGTCTATAGAATGGGTGAACAATGAGTCAGCCATACATCTGCAGAGGGTCAATATCCCGACTATACATGTATGGTAGTCTTACCAAGATGTGTATACATGTATGCTAATCTTACCAAGGATTATACATGTATGCTAGTCTTACCAAGGAATATACATATATGCTACTCTTACCAAGGTGTATACATGTAAGCTAGTCTTACCTAAGAGAGAGAGAGAGAGAGAGTGTGTGTGTGTACGTGTGTGTGTAAGCTAGTCTTACCCAGGTATATACAGGTATGCTACTTTTACCAAAGTATATACATGTAAGCTAGTCTTACCTGAGAGAGAGAGAGAGAGAGAGAGAGAGAGAGAGAGAGAGAGAGAGAACGTGTGTGTGTAAGCTAGTCTTACCCAGGTATATACAAGTATGCTAGTCTTGCCAAGGTGTATGCATGTAAACTAGTCTTACATATATATATATATGTAAGCTAGTCTTACCCAGGTATATACAGGTATGTTACTCTTACCAAGGTGTATACATGTAAGCTAGTCTTACCTAAGAGAGAGAGAGAGAGAGAGAGAGAGAGAGAGTGTGTGTGTGTGTGTGTGTGTATAAGCTAGTCTTACCTAGGTATATACAAGTATGCTAGTCTTGCCAAAGTGTATGCATGTAAACTAGTCTTACATATATATGTAAGCTAGTCTTACCCAGGTATATATAGGTATGCTAGTCCTACCAAGGCATTATACACGTATGCTAATCTTACCAAGGTGAGTAACTTGTAAGCTAGTCTTACTATACATGTATGCTATTTTTACCAAGTTACTATATATGCAAGCTAGTCTTACCAAGGTTTTAAACACATATGCTATTCTTACTAAGGTATTATACATGTATGTTAGTCTCACCATGGTACTTCTGTTATATGCCCTGTATGGGACATGAAGAAGAGAGAAGCATAATTTCTTGCTATTACTTGTTAGTTTCTTTTTAGGACAATGGTCACCAGAAAGTATGCACTTTCTTCACTATTGTTTTACCTCAGGGCCTTTGAATTGATTCTCAATCCAGGATTGCTGCTTCCAGGATTAAGGGGAACAAGGTTTTACTTCACAGGATGAAAGATTTATCTCTTGATTTATCATGTAGATCAATTCCCTTATTCTTAGTGTGGAACTTCCACTCTCAGCCCGTTGATAGAATTAACCTTCGCTTATCTACTAGAATCTTAGAATTTCTTAGTTTAATGCTGAATTTCATCCCCACTTCCAACTATTCCCATTTCCCAGTTCAAAGCCCCATGTCTCTATTCTGAATTCAGTTTGTGCCTTCAATTCTGGAGCCTTTTCAGAACTTTCCCATAAATTTGTTCATTTACTATTAACACATGCCACTGCCAAGGCCAGAGTGTTGACAGTTTGAACTTTCATATTCATGTTTCAAAATTCCGTTGATATGTTTATCTTATGCTGCTGTCTCTTCTAATCTTTCACATACCCTTTTTCTTAGTAAGATTTTCAAGACTAAAAATAAAGACATGTATGTGATTTTCTGCTATTTCAATTATTCCTTAGATTTTTAACATGATTAAAGAAGCCATTCAAAGTATCTTATTTATAGATATAAATTTGATGTTTGCCTTACCCAGTTTAGGTATAAACTAGTGAATAAATGATTCTATTTCAAGAAACAGTGATGTATAGGATGCTGAGCTTTCTGCTAATTCATCAGATACTTACAAGTATCCTTTCTTGTGCAGCTTACCTTCCTTGCTACTCTAACTGCATTGGGATCTGGATGCCTGCAAGATATTGGCATAGCTACAGTGCCACAACACAGGGGGCACCAGGTGTAATTGATTTTCAGCATGCCCAAATTCATGATTCTTGGGTGTGAAAAAAATCAAAACTATGGACCTCTACGTGTAGAATCCTCATCCCTAAGAAGAGTATTTTGGGTACAAATTAATCCAAGATGTGTTTGCAGTCATGAGAAATGGTTCATTTCAGTCACAGAATTTCTAAGTCAAAACCTCTCCTGTAGCAGTTAACCAACATTTCTCTATACAGAGATCAAAGCTTTATGCTTCACTTTATAAATAAGCTTGTGTTTGTCTGTTTGTAGAGACTAGATGTGTCATTTCCTTTAGGAGACCTTTAAAGAAACAATTGCTACTTTTAAGGTATCCAGATGTGTGTAAGCAGGTGCTGTGGAATCAGAAACTTGAATTAGTCCACATTTTATTACTTAGCAGCTATGTGGCCTCAAGCAAACTTGTGATGTATTGTGAACTTCACTTTCAATTCCCAAATAAAGATAAGAATAATATTATATGTGGCCATTGGGTGAATAAAGTAAAATGGCACTAAGTGTTCAGCGCACTGCTGGTGTATCTAGAAAAAAATGACTGTCTAGACCCTTTTCTTTCCAGGACCTCATGATAATGAAAAAAGTAAAGTAACTGACTTTTAATTTTTTTTTTCAATTCCTTAACCTAGTGAACTGAAGCTGGGAAGTTATAATTGCTAAGAAATGTAAAAATTCCTACATTTTAGAGCATAAAGATAATGCTAATCTTCTTCTTTCAAATTGTAATGGGATATTGAAAGGTGAAATATCTTTGCTCTCTGCAGGTATAAACCAAACATAGCTACAAGTATTGCCAAATCTATTTCTTTAGGCATAGACTATACTTCCCTATACAGTCAATTGCATGATTACTACATTTACTTTTAAAGACTGGGGTGTAAGTCATAGATTTATCATATACTGAGATTGAATTTCTTCCTCCACCTTTAAATTTGTCTCTTACCTCATCCTCATTTTCCTCTCTCTGACTAACTTTTGATAACAATTGAATGTTGCTTACAATCTTACATATAATAACTAGGTGTTCTTTGTCTTTATCTGAAAACTTTCAAACATAGAAAATTGAATTCATTAGCATATTGAGGAAGTACTCCTTATTAGTGTATAAAAACGAATAGCAAATAAAAGTTAGATAGACTGCTTAAAGAAGTAATTCTTAACGAGATGGGGTTGGCATATGCATGTAGTCCCAGCTACTTGGGAGCCTGAGGCAAGAAATCTCTCAAGGCTGGGCATTTGAGACCAGTCCAGGAAAAAAAAGGATCTGACCTCTAAAATAAAAATAAAATAAAATAAAATTTTCGAAAAGGGTTGATGTGAGTCATGCAGGATGAGAAAATCTCAACATGGAGGGCTGCCTTTAGCAGAACACTAAAGGAGTGGGATTTAAAATGCCAATAACTTTGACAAAGCAAGAAACTCATAAAGAATAAAAATAGGCAGCGTAGAAGATGCTATGGTGCAGACGGATGCATCATGAGGATAAAATGAGGAAGTGGTAAAGTCAGAAGGTAGTTCCCAGAACCATCCTCAGTTCTGACACCCACATTAAGCTTGGCGATTTCCCCAGGAACACTCACAGTTTCACAACATTAGACAACCTCAAAGAACTTGCTGAAATCTGCTGTATTCACGCTGAGGCTTTATCAACACAAAAGATACAGATTAAGACTCGAATGAGAAATGAGGAGCTTAGAGCATCCTAAAGTCTGGAGACTGCTAAGTGCACATCTGGAGTGCAAAGTGAGTTTGAGGAACAAGACT
The DNA here is from genome assembly GCA_023101885.1 of Typhlomys cinereus. NCBI lineage: Eukaryota > Metazoa > Chordata > Mammalia > Rodentia > Platacanthomyidae > Typhlomys > Typhlomys cinereus. The sequence continues at coordinate 1,663,251 of JALPQD010000017.1, forward strand.
TAGTTGCTCAGCGTGAAGTGAGCAATGACAGGAGATGAGTTGAGAGAGGAAAGTCAGGACAGACAACGAACACACATTTCAGCTGCCTTGCAAAACCGTGGTCAGACCAGGAGAGTGTCTGATCTCATTCGTCCTACACCACGATTATTCTGAATGCCTGTGTGGTTTGGGGACTCCTTACAGACAGAAATGCTGAAGTCAGAAAAGTAAAGTTTGAGGAAAATATATTGAGTTAGAAGTGCTTTGGGGACATCTAATTTCTACTGGATAAATCCAATAGACAATTGGCGAGTCCTGAAGGAGGTCAGTGAGTCAGAACATGCGGTTGTTTGAAGCTCTGGTTTGAATGACGTCATTAGATCTGCTGTTTACTGTAAAGCGATCGGGGTGTTGTCTTGGTGACAACACCATTTATTATACATTTAAGAAGCAAATAGAGGAAAGGGACGCAGTCAGCTCCACTTCGAGGAGATATGCGTCAGCAGAAGCCACTGAGTTCTGTGGAAGCAGCTCTCAGAGATGGTCTTTGTTCAAAGGATGCTTCCACCCTTCCAAGCCGAGTGGCCTTGGACCAGGTGGTGCGTGACTTTTCTTATCTCCTGTGGGGACAACAGTATGCGCCCATGGGGCTGTGAGAACTACATGACCATGTGGTGAGACTCTTAGAATGCGGTGCCCAAACCACACATATATCTAGGGATATATGAACAGAAAGAACTTAATGGGCATAGCCATTACTATCTAAAACAGTAGAGCAATACCTGGTTGATAATCAGTTACTGTTTTATCCTAAGTGACATGAACTAGACTGATTTTATAGGGAGGAACAGTCATGAAACAATTATCTTCTTACAGCTTACTTATTGTTACACACATAGGCCCCAAATATCTAAATTTGGTATCAAATTACAATTTAGTGATATTTAAGGCTAGGCTTAAAATGAAATGTTAAGGAACTTTTCTTCTGAATATGGAACACATTCTCTCTCTCTCCTTTTCCCTCTTGCTCTCTCAACCTCTCTCATTTTCCTTCTTTCCTTCTTTCCTTCCTTCCTTCCTTCCTTCCTTCCTTCCTTCCTTCCTTCCTTCCTTCCTTCCTTCCTTCCTTCCTTCCTTCCTTCCTTCCTTCCTTCTCCCACTTTGCTTTTCTTTCCACCCTTCCCTCTTCATTTTTTCCTTTTCTCCCCAGTCCCTCCTATATGTACTTTCTAATTTTTATTCCCTTTTTGCTCTTCTGTGAACATTTGCTTAGCCTGTCTATGAAAGCTTAATACTTGGATATTGTCTAGGTTCTTCCCTGGAAGTCTGCATCCACGGACCAAAGAAACAATTGCATCTACTTCCGGCTGATGGACGAATGAGTTTGCCGGAGTTACTTCACAGGCACATGCATGTATGACTCAAGCAGTTCTGTTGCCAAAGAGCCCACCCCTGCACATGCCAAGACTCACAACAGTTGGCATGGCAGGAGTCCCTTGTGCAACTCCTGGCTGCTTTATCACTGAGTATCTCCCTCACTGTTGCTATAGCTCCCAGGGGACCTCCTGAATCTTGTGAGTTTCATGAATGGGCAAGCATTCCCTCTTCCTTCCTGGAAGGAATGTTTCAAAAAGGAAGAAACAGTTACAAAACAAATGACTGTTCAGTTTTGCCTCTGCTACACGCTCAAGTAAGTGTGTAGTGCTGTGCTCCACTATGAAGCTTCTTTGTTCCATTTTTTTATTCTATCAAAGGTTCATACACGAGTACAATGAATTTAAATAATTCTCGCCCCATGTTATCCAGCCCCTGTTCTCTCTCTTAGTGAAAATCTTCTTCCCAGTCAGGCTCTCTTGCTTTCAGGTCTCTGATTTTCATTTAGTTTGCTTGTCCTGGCATGAATCTGAGCACAGTGCTGGAGCGTGAACTTTATGTGGGAGGGTTTACTATGAAGGAAAGTCCACGAGGAAGCTTCCGTAGGGAAAATACAATTGCCGTGATTACGAGAGCTGCAAAGATGTGTAGTTGTAGGTGGAAGACGGTGACCGTGAGACAGACGGACAGGAGTCGTGTGCAGATCCGTAGCCAGAGGACGGCTCAGATCCAGGTCTACCATTCCTCCGTGCTGCCTTACAGTGTAAAAGTCATGAAGTCATAATATCATATTCTGACAAAGAAATCGATAAGAGAAAGACAGAGACTAGTTGAACTTGTAGTGACACGTAAATTTTACATAAGTTATTAATCAATAACTCAGACAAGTAGATTTTTAATCTTAGGAATAGGGTTGGAATCATAACAGAGACCTTATTGACTAACCAATGTTTAGAGACATTTTATTTTTATTTTAATTTTTATTCTTTTTCATGGACGTATGATTAGTGTGTGTGCCTATGGACTCATCCTCATTTGCTTGTCCACCTTATTGTTGTTAGCCTGGGTCTCTGATTAGACCCAGAGCATACCATTAGGTTTTCTCTAGCCATCTAGCTTGCTCTGGCAATTCTCAAGCTCCTCCTTCTGCCACATCTACCTAGCATTTTTACATAGGATCTGGGGATTTGAACCTAGGAACTTTTGCTTGTGAAGCAAAGGCTTTAGTCACTGACTCATCTCCCCAGCCCAAGATATCTGATTTTAAAAGACAGTTCTTAGTCATAAGCATAAACACTACATGAAAATAGAATTGGAGGAAATATTATGATATATATATACATACACTGAAATTTCACATATGAATTCTTAAGCATTCAGATAATGGTCTTTCCAATAATATTTCCTTATACTAGGCTCAGTAATTGAGGCAACAGAGGAGTCTCACAGAGAGATTTTCTTATGGCAAAGAACAGCTCCAGGTACCACTTGTATGACTTATGATATGTCAGAGTAGCTTATCTGACATCAGTGGACAATAATTTCCACATGCCTTATGATTATATGCAATGTACAGTATGAAATTTAAGCATTGTAATTTTGAAAGAAGCAGTGTTTGTTTTCCTCTGCTTGCTTCTTAATCTGAGGTACACACACTTTCAGAATAAGGGAGCATTGGGTTAAGAATCCCCAAATTACAGACTAGTGTGCATATATACTTTGAGAATGTAAACTCTCATTAAATATTAGGCACGAGTACATCAAATAGATTTATCTGGTAAATAATTCACATAACTGAAAATTAACAGCCCTTTTATGGATTATAATTAAATATTTGCAGTAATTATAGTGAGAAATCATGAGACCTTAAAGACATTTTTGTGTTTACATAGAGTTGCTTTAAAGTATGAAGCAGATCTCTGAAGGTACTTCTGCACTGCTGTCAGGAACATTATGATGGAAAAGTTTCAGATACACTATCGTGGGAGATTTTAGATATAAAATATCTGTTATTATAACTTCTAACTGTAATTCTAAAACCCTTGAGTGTTTTGTAAAGAGCTCTATGAGAAAACATTTTAATTTACTGCTATGCTACATAGGAGTGCTGCTTAGTCGTTATTTCATTGTGTGCACAGTAATCTGCAGCAGGGTAATTAGTTATAGATGTTAATTGGACGATTGAAGTCTGAGTCTTTGGACACACCAATGAAGAATTATTCAATTTAAAAGCCCTAAATAAGCCTGTGAGGAAATTATCTAATTGTGGGAAAACCTGGCCCACATTGAGTAGGACCATTTCCTTCACAGGTAGATAGAATGAGAGAGTTGGTTTAGTACTTTGGCATAGTAGCAAATGAGGAAATAAACACTTCTTTCAGTTATCATGGGGATATGGAGTGGTTAGCTCCTGTAGATCTTGACATTGGTATGAATTCTCCTGCCACATTGACAAACTATAGCTAAGAAGTGTAAGGTCTGGCAAACCCCTTACTCTCCTGAGTTGTTTGAGTCCTGTATTCATTCAGCAATGAAAAGATGAAGCTAACACATTACAAGACTTGGGACCAAGATTCTCCACTTGCGCTTTTTTCTGCAATAAGCAGAAATTATCATGTATCTAGTAATTTCATGCATGAGGAGAATTAAGATAGTGCCATATGTTCCTAGCTAAATTCATTCTTTCTGTTTTCTGTGCATGTCATATTTCTACCTGGAGACAATTACGTATACACTTCCACACAGATACAGATGGGAGATTTATAGCCAAAGGGATAGTGATTATATATAAATTTATATTGTGCTATAAAAAATGTGAAGTCTGCATGACCTGTGTTATGTTCAACACATTATTGACCCCACAAAGTCTAGCATGGACTAAAGGCACTAGGATCCTTGGAGGCTAGGGACTGACAGTCAAAGTAGTGTTCCTAAGCTTAAGGGGAACACAGGAAAGGATTCTGGGATATACCCCTTGCACCTCATCGGAGAGGAGGACCCAGAGGAGAGTTTGACATGCACATTAAAGGATGCTCTGGGGAGGGGGGAGAGACACTGGGGGATGGGGAGGGAGGGGGAGAGTGGGGGAGAGGCACTGGGGGATGGGGAGGGAGGGGGAGAGTGGAGGGGGAACACAGGGAGGTCCAGGGGGAGGTGGAGGGAGGGAGGGGACCAGTGTGCCTGTTAAGTTTGTATGAGTGGAAATAAAAAAAAAAAGACTGTAATTAGAAACAACATTTAAAAAAATTTTTAATTCCCTTTTCAGGAGTTAGATAAGGATTTTTGACTACTTCAGCATTTTGAATGTAGTATACGATTAAGATATCGGGCATAGAGAGCGTCAATTAAATTTCCAGAAAGCTAAAAAAAAATAGAGTTTAAAGGACAGTGTAAATTTCATTTTAAAAAATGAGTTACAAATGATCTTTGCAGGGATCTCTGTTTCTTTTTAAAATATTTGTTATTAAACTCTAAGTTCTAAATTCAGGAAGTAAATAGCATCTTAAAATCTGTGAAAAATATGTATTCAAGTGACAGGAGTCTTAGAGGAAAAAAATTAGAGAACTAAATTAATGCTTAAGTTTTGAGTTAAAATAGCAACATGCATGTCTGTCTGTGTGTGTTTATGTGTGCACACACACTTGATTCAAATGATCGAATGTGCCAACTTCCTCTCTTTCTCTAGCTTTCTTTTTTGACTAGAAATTCATTTTAATAGAGTGTGCTTATGTTTCTAGATGGAATATATTATTTTTATGCTCAAGCATTTATATGAACATATGAATGCATAAGAGTAAGTTCTCTCTCTCTCTCTCTCTCTCTCTCTCTCTCTCTCTCTCTCTCTCTCTCAATTCCCAGGCATAGATATACTTCATCGGCTCGGCCTTGGAGGCAAAGATGTAAGATCCTCACCCCACGCCAGCACTGTGTCTCCATCCTCTGCACCGTTACCTCAGGGCGCCCACTTTGCAGAATCAGGTGTCATTTTAAAAAATAACGCTTACCTTGAGTCGCCTGTCCTGAACATTTTGCCAAGCAACTTGAGACAGCCGTTCATCATACTGATTGGGCTACGGTCACACAGGGCGAACAACGCATTTCTCTTCAGCGTGAGGCATAAAAACAGGCTGCAGTTGGGAGTACAGTTGCTACCTAAGAAACTCATGGTGCACCTGGGAGGAAAACAATCGGTGGTCTTCAACTATAGCATCCATGGGGGGCGATGGCACACACTGGCCATTACTATTGGAGACCGGCTCGTTTCCATGTTCGCGGAGTGTGGGAAGGAATATTTCATCAGAGAAACTGCTTCCCACGTGCAAACCTTTGACGCTCACAGTGTATTTACCTTGGGAAGTATGTACAACAACTCTGTCCACTTTGAAGGCGTGCTCTGCCAGCTGGAGCTCATTCCTTCTGCGGCAGCATCCGCAGACTATTGCAGATTTGTGAAACAGCGGTGCCACCCATCAGACAGATCTCAACCCGTAGCAAGCCTTCCTCTCTCCACTGCCGTGCCAACCAGGAGCCCTGGGCAGACTCCCCGGCCCAGAGGATTTAATGAAGCAGGACCGAGGCAGCAGGCAGTTACGGAAGGCAGAAGTATTCCAGATGTCAGAAGTCATGATTCTGCAGCCCGGCAGGAGAACGGTTCCACCATAGATCTCATGAACTATGGTGGCCAAGCCAGGAAGATGGCCACAGAAGACCCCACCAATACAAGCCTGCCCATGACCCACCCCCACCTCAGTAAGGCAAGAGGGAACACTGAGGGGAAATTAAGCCCTCCCCCAGACGAGGAAATAAGTGGTCTGCCACACGCAAATCAAGACGCCGTGATTCACCATAGGAAGGCCATCACAGCAAATCTACACACCAATGAACTCATGGAAATGGATCGGATTCTAAACACCACCTTGTATAGAGTGACAGACGGGCTGTCTGTGGATAATCACCTTGAACTAAGGAAGGAAGGTGAATTTTACCCTGATGCTACTTATCCCGTCGAAAATAGCTATGAAACTGATCTTTATGATTATTATTATTATGAGGATTTTAATGCAATGCTTGAAATGGATTATCTGAGAGGGCCGAAAGGGGACACCGGACCTCCCGTAAGTTGTTTTATTCTTTTTCGAACTATGTCTCAATGCACTAACTTACCATATATTCCAAAGAGTTATCTGGACCAACTAAGGAGACAGAACAGAGCAGATGTGTGCCTGCCACAGCAAGTGGCTTTGCGACCATCATCAGACACCTGCTAGAATGTGATCCTGGCAGGAAAAGTTGCCTAATTCTGGAGAGAGTGTGGTGGGCAAACTGTATAGCTTTCTTTTTTAAAGAAATGTTTTATTTATGAGAGAGATGTACAAGCTGGCAAACTGTGGCAGTACAAGGGGAGGACGAAGGGTAGGTCTAGTCTTTCCATCACATGAGCTCTGGGACTGAACTCAGGTGCCAGGTTTGCATGCAGTCACCTTCGCTCAATAAGCCATATCACTGGTCCCAGTATACAATTTTGTAATTCAGCTGAAATCCAGTCAGGAGCATAAATATAACATACAGAATGGAATTCTTTATAAAAACCTAAAACAGGCTTACTGCTTGGTTATGTTAAAAGGATACATAAAAGTTATGTTAGATTATGGATGTTGCAGTTCGCCTGCATGGTTGCTGATAAATGACCATCAAACGGCTTAAGGGAACAAGGTGTTTATTTTCTTACGATAGTCTGTTTATAGTCTGTAGTCCAACTTGAGGGGAGAGCACACACCAACACCAGAGCCAAGGGAACTGGCCACACCATCACCACATAAAACCTGAGAGATAGACAATCCTTACTTGGCAGACCAGTATGTCTGGCCAAGTGAACAGAAGGATGCCGACTTTCTCAACCAGCTCTCTGTGATTTATTCTAGAGCCTAGCCCCACCCACCATAGGCTGGGCCTTCCCCATCAGCTAGACAGTCTCCTTCAGGTTTGCTCTGGGCTTAACTCAACCACAAATGTGCCCAGAGCTCAAACCCTCAACAGTCAAGTTGACAACTGTGCTTAACTATGACAATGGACAAATACACTAAATGTACCCATTTAATATCTCTTCATCAAAATGACATTAAACAACAGACCATCAAGTATTCTTAGACAGAAGTTATTTTGCAATCGGACACAGAAAATAATAAACCTTGACATTATCATTCTAAATGAAGTATTTCATGTCTGCAATGAGTAGGTAACATATTTCATCATTTTTAATCACACAGTTGCTTTACATTTCTGAATTTTTAAAAGTTCCACCTGGCGTTTTTATATGGGAATTGGGATCCAAACTCAGTGCCTTCTGTTTTAGAGACAGAGTCTTAAACCCTGAGCTATCTCTCCATCCTGAGAAAAATTTTTGAGGTAATCTCTATGAAATATCATTAAAAAATCTGTACCTATCTCATGATAAAGTTGTATAGATACAACTACTTATGATGAAGGCTGAAAGAATAAATATTTCCATTCCCAATAAAGTGGGTTTTCCTATTTTTATGTTTTTAAATATTTACTTATTAGAAATTGATGGGTGGGGGAAATTAATGGGTAGGGGAAGAGAGAGGGAGAGTTGTTATGCATCCCATAGAACGCACATAGAGGTCAGAGGGCAACTTGGGGAGCTGGTTCTCTCCTTCCTCCACACGGGCTCTGGGATCACACTCGGGTTGCCAGGTTTGTTTGCAGATACTTTTATCCCTGAGCTATCTGTTGGTCCCTATTTTCCTTAAAGGAAAATGTGAGAAAATGCAGGTTAGCTGTCAATTCTTGAACTACTTGTGGAAGATGCTCTATCTTCCCCTCAAAATACACGATCTTAAGAGAGCTTTGTAGTTCTAGTACAGTTATCTTTCTTTATTGGTAAAGTAGGTGAAGGCCAGGGGAGTTCATTGTCTTGCCTATAATAATATTGCTGGTAAATAATAGAATCAGAATTTGAACCCATACTTTCTACCTGAAAACTCAAACTCTTTCATTTGTTTTAAATGTCTTTTACTCTTTGACACCTTCATAATGGTTGTTCTTAACTATTGCTGTGAGAGAACACCCAACAGTCAAACAACTCAAAGGCAAAAGGGAAACTTATTTGCCTTAGGGTTCCAGAGGAGATAGAGTCCTTCAGGGGGAGAAGGCACGGCTGGCCATCTGAAGCTGGAGACAGACTACATCACACCCTTTGGAGAGGCTAATGGCTTCCTGGAAAGTCTCTCTCTCTTTATGTTCTGTGGCTCCTTTTATCTGGTCCATTACTGGGAGGTTTCTATGGGATCTATGGAGGTTCCGCTGGGATCTAGGGCTGATCTTTGTATTACCCAGATAATCTCTTCAGGTAGTCCAGCTGATCTTAGTTAATGCCAGGTGTGTCAAATTGACACCCAGGATTAACTATCACAACTTTCATATACGAATACAATGAATTTGTGTCATTTTCTCCCCTTCCCCCTTGCTTTACCACTATGTATTTTCTCCTTTCCAGACAGGCTCCCCCCAAACTTTCACATCTTCCTGTATGTGTGGCCCACTAAATTTCATTTGGGGGGTGTGTATGACAAATGCCTGAGCTCTTGCTGGGGCATAGATGACCTACCAGGGGTAAGTCATTGAGGGAAGTCGCTCCCATTCTCTTGTCTGACATCAATCCTCAGTAGTCTCTCAGGGAGGTGCTCTTGAGAGCCCCCCTCTTCCATAGTAGACATGTGTCTAGGCTGAGCCTTGTGCAGGTCTTGCAGAAGCAGACATTGCTGCAGCGAGGTCTCGGGTACAGCAGCCTTATCATGACCAGAGGCTCCTATCACCAACGCTCTTTCACATTTGGCTGAATAACGATGTAATGATGAGCAAAAAGACCCAAGCCAGACGGTGTCATGCTATGGACAGTCTTAGTTACCAACGAATAGTTCCAATGTTATGTTAGTTCTCTGAGGGAATGTTAAAGGTTTCTAAGCAGGAATCTTGGTATTAAACAAAGTCAGTCTCTCCACAATATCCCAAAACAGGGAGAAAGTTCATGTTACGTATATAGGACATTATTCAGTTGGAAAAGTTGGGAATGCAAAGGGAAAATAAGATTCAAAAAGTGTTTTGGAGGAAGATTTTATAGAACTAGGCAATTAATTTGACCTAGAGTCCATATAAAAAGAAAGAGTGTCTGCTGTGCTGTTTCTTGTATAGAAATCAGAGGTGATCATCATGTTCTAATGCTGCAGAGTGAGGGAATGGGGATACTATCCCCGAAAGCACCTAAGGAGGAAGGTCAATTTTAAAAGAAAATAAGCTCGTGGCTCATGCCGTTGGAAATGTTGAGGGGGAGAGGTCGAGGCGGAGAGACATCTTTGAGGGGCTTCCTATCAACATTGCTGGTGACACTCTAAGGATTGGGTCAGTGTTTGCAAGGGTTAGTGTGGAACAGGGTCAGGAAACTGCTTTTTGGTTAGAGAGAAAACAAAGGACAGTCTAACAGATTGGAGAGAAAAAAATGTAAGTGACATAAAAACACAAAATAAAAACACAAGAATTAAGTTTCAGGAAGAAATTCATCAGTTATTGCATAAAGCCACAGAGAATAAGAACTGGTAAAAACATGGAAGAAAATGTCCTCCTTCTTCTATGGAGGAAGTGACCACAGAGATTCAGCTTTAGAACAGAGACTTAAAGGTGAATGTGCAAGAGAGAAAGAATGAAGAATGAAGGTGACAGGTTGTGAAGTGCTCTCTCATGTTTCTGTTGAAAGCCTGTGACCTGGCCATTTTTTTCCACTTTTAAGTGATACAATTTGTGATAGTTGATACAAGTTTGAATTGAAGTCTCCAACTCTGGGCACAATTGGGAAGCCTTAGTAGTTGAGTGAAGTCTGAGCAAACCTGCAGGAGATTTTCTAATGGATGGGGGAAAGCCCAGTTCTGATGGGTGGGATTCATCCCTGGGCACATGGATTAAGGTGGAGGGAGGTAATTCAGGGAGTTGGCAAACTTTGGCATGCTTTGGCAGAAAAACTAAAGCAGCATTTAGAACCAGAGAATGGAGAGCTGCTTATAATTTGTCTCTGTGGTTTTTGTGCATTTTGAACCATTTTGTTGGATAGCTATGGAAATGTTTGATGATTTTGCAACCATGGGCTGCAAATACTGTTGAGCAGAGTTTGGTGGGCTGTTGTGAAAATAGTAAGGCTGAGAGAGTTATGAATTGCTTGGGCCAAGTTATTGCATAAAGCTACAGAGAATAAGAACTGGTAAAAACATGGAAGGAAATGTCCTCATTCTTCTATAGAAAAAGTGACCACAGAGATTCCAGCTTTAGAACAGAAACTTTTAAGAATCCCTTTGTGATAAAGGGAACAAAGACTTTGGCAAGGCTACATATAGAGATGATGGAGTGGTTTGCTTGGTTCAGGAGAGCTGTTTGGGCAGCCTTCAAGTTTTAAATCAGAAATGGGAGACATCAGGCTTTTGGACATATTAGCACTGTTGAAGAAAAACTTAGTATTTTGCATTAGGACCATGGAAGAAACAAATATCACCCTGTGGAGGTTTCATTTTGTGAAAACTTAGGCAAGTTTAGTGGAAGAAAGCCTAAGCCAAAGCAGTTCATTGGCCTCTAAAAGGTTTGGCTGTCAAGCAGGGATTTTCCATGGTAGCTCATGTAAGATGACACAGCTCTGGTTCCGTGGACCCAGCTACATCTCAACCTTGCTGCAGAATTTGGAATGTCATTCAGGTGGTACTGACTTTGACCCAAGATTGAAAGATTTATATAGACACATCATAACTGCACATGGACAGCTGAGGTTTGTCACCAAGAGACATGCTTGGAGTTCCTGCAAAGGAAGGTATAGTTTATAGTTACGGAAAAGAATCCAAGTTCAGAGGTGCCAGAAACATGGGACTTGAACTGAGGAAGGCTACAAATGCAGATTTGATATGACACAGAGGAAACCCATTGGTCCCGTGACCCTAAAAAAGGATGTGATGTAATAATTATCTAGTGATTTTGAATCAACCTGACCATATAATACAGAACAGAAGCTGAATATTGAGCTACAGGATATGTTATTTACCTTGCCAGCCTAGTCTTGATTTTTTGATTCAATATTTTTGTGTGGTGTTTTGATGCTTCCATTTTGATATTTATTCTGTGTTGAAATGTTTCTCTTGTTTGTATTTGACAGGATATTACAGTTACAAGATTTGGGACTTTTAAAAAAAAGATACTTTGCTGAAGCAATCATATTTGGACTTTACATGCCCTGCGCAATGTCCAACACACTATTGATCCCACAAAATCTAGCGTTTGCTAAAGGCACTGGGATTCTGGGAGGCAAGGGATTGACAGCCACAGTAGTGTTCCTGTGCTTAACGGGAACACAGGAAAGGGTTCTGGGAAATGCCACTGGGTCCTTGCACCTCATCGGAGAGGAGGACCCAGAGGAGAGTTTGGCATGCATATTGAAGGATGCTCCGGGGATGGGAGGGGGAGGCACTGGGGGACGGAGAGGGAAGGGGGAGGGGAGGGAGGCACAGCGGGATAGGGGGTTGGAGGGAGGGGGGAACGGTGTACCTGTTAAGTTTGTATGAGTGGAAATAAAAAAAAAGATACTTTGGACTTTTAGAAATTTGAAACTAAATTATTGATAACTATGAACATTTTAAAACTAGACAATGAGAATTTTTAATGTTGGGCTTTGAGATTTTTTAAACTTGAACAGAATGTATTTTATATTATAGGATGAATGTAGCATCTGTGAAGACAAATTTTGAAAGGGTGCAGTTTAAAAGCAGTGTATTCTTGTGTCAAGATGAAAAGGGGTGAAGTGTAATAGTTAGATACAGGTTTCAGCTTGGCAATTGACAACGACCTGAAGGAGATTGTTCAATTGATGGGGAAGCCTATTCCCTTGGCAGGTGAATAAGATGGAGGGAAGTGATTCGGGGACCTGACATTCTTTGGTATACTTGGGCAGGCATGCTGTCTGGCAAGCGAGGTTTGTCCCTCTCTCTGAGCAATCCCATGGATGTGGTACAGTTGGTTCTCTTGGCATCTGGTGTTGGTATGAGCTCCTCAAGCTGGACTAAGAAATGTAACCAGATGTAAGAAAGACTAAAACCCCTTGTCCCTCCCCATCACCAGCACTTAAGTTGTTTAGTTGTGACTTTATAGCAAGCAGGCTAACTATGACAGAGAGCGAGCAAAAGAATAAATATTACGGAATTGGTAATTCAAAGAGATTGTTAAACTGCTTTTTAATGTTTTGGTAGAAAGCCTGTGGTCTGGTTGTTTTATCCCACTTTTAGGTGACATTATTTTTCTGTCTGTGTTTCCACACAGTTCTTCCATCTTGTCTTTTAAAATATTTTATTTTATGTAGACACATCATAATTGCACATGGCTATATATAATATGATAATCTGATTCATGAATATAATATCCAATGATAAATTAGGACTTTGAGTGTCTTTGTCTCCCAGTCATTTCTCTGTGCATGGTCCCTCAAACTACTTTGGCTTCTAGTTATGTATAAAATATCTAATAGGCTGTTGTTAACTAGGCCCCTGTGTGCTTGAAAACATAGAACGCTGTTCCTGATTGTATCATGATACCTAACCAACCTCTTTCCAAGCACCCTCCTACTTCTATCCAACTTCTAGAAATCACTATTCTACTCTTTTGTTTATCTGTTCATTTTTTTAGCTTCTAAACTTAAGTGGGAATATGTCACATTTTTCTGTGTCTGATTTATTTTACTTAGCCAGATATCCTCCAAATAAAAGGATTTCGTTCTTCTTACAATTGAATCATGTATCCTTGGGCACATTTCATATTTTATTATCAGCTCATCTGTTGATTGAGTCCCTGTCGTGACTATTGTTCATAGTATTACACACAACAGGTATTATAAATCCTATATCTGATTTTTTATATCTCTCAGTTGTTGGAGATGTATATGGTTATATTCTTTTTCACTGGCCTCTGTGTTGGTTTGTTTTCAAGCCAATACTCTCCTGTCTTTTTCATTATATCCTGGTAGTATTTCTTGAGATCAGGTGTCACATTGAAAGGCATGTCTACTTTTAGTTTTGTAAGGAGTCTACCAGTGAGAGTGCATGAATCCTTTCTGCATCCTTGCAGCATTCGTTATTTCTTACTTCTGTGAATAATACCTGTGACAAGCTAATGAATGTCTCATTGTGGCTTTGAGTTGTATAGCTTTGATGCCTTGTGATGCTAAAAGTTTTCTTCAGATACTTATTGGACATTTGTAACCTTTTGAGAAATGTTCATTTCTTGAATCATTTTGATGAGTTGTCCATTTGGGAAGGTTATTTTGTTTTGCTTTGTTTTGTTTTCATTTTTTTTGAGTCTCTTATGTAGTATGGATTAATTTATGTGTTAACTTGTTTGATAGTCGTTTGCAGCTTTTCCCCACCCTTTAGATGTCTTTTTATTCCATGGTTTTCTTTAGCTGTGCATGAGCTTGTACATTAATATAAATCAGTTATTTTGTTGTTGTTGTCCGTACTTTGGGAATGTCTTTTTTTCCCTGTTTTCTTCTAGAAATTTCACAATCCTATGTCTGCATTTACATGTATCATCCATTTTGAGCTCATGCGTCTACATGATAAGGGTTTAGTTTCTTTCTTCTAAATATGTATATCCAAGTTTCTTAGTACCATTTATTGAAAAGGTTTATCTTTTCACCAGTATATAGTTTTAGTGCTTTTGAAAAATATCAGTTGGCTGAAATATGTACACTTACTTGTGCATTTCCTATTCTACCCTGCCGGTCTCTGTGCTGACTTTTCTTGTGTCAGTACCAGGCTGACTGGTTTGTTATGAGCTGGTAATATGAGAACAGATGGTTGTGGCACACTCAGTTCCAGATGGGGCATCCAGCCCTCCGTCCTCAAGGATCAGGGAACTTAAATTAAAAAAAAAATGAAGACACTAAAATAGTACAAGCATGTGAAGTAGTGAGAGAACACACCCAAGTCTTTTAGGCATCTGTGGAGCCTTTATATGAAAAACTCATGAGTAAATATTTATATATATATATATATAATACATTTTTATTATTATTTCAGCTCATACAAACTTAATAGGTACACCAGTTCCCTCCCTCCCTCCCTCTTCCTCCCCCCGAACCTCCTGCTCCCCCTCCCCTCACCCCTCCCTATCCCCCGTGCCTCCCGCCCCAATTCCCAGAGTCCTTTCTTGTGCATGCCTGACTCTCCTCTGGGTCCTCCTCTCCGATGACATACAAGGACCCAGTGGCCTTTCCCTGAACCCTTTCCTGTGTTCCCCTTAAGTATAGGAACACTACTGTGGCTGTCAATCCCTTGCCTCCAAGGATCTTGGTGCCTTTAGCAGATGCTAGACTTTGTGAGGTCAATAGTGTGTTGGACATTGCGCAGAGCATGCAAAGTCCAATTATGATTGCTTCAGCCCTAACTTGTGTGGAGTATCTTGCAAATAATTGCTCCTCCCATCCTTTTGCTCTTACACTCTTACCTGCCCCCTCTTCCGCAAATGTCCCTGAGCTTCAGGATGGGGAGAGATTAGTCTGGCCTGGTTCTAGGTGGTTGATATAGAGTCTCTGAAGTTCTGGATAGTGGTTTGTTGATTTTCTTTTGCAGTTTTGTTGCTCCTGTAATGCCCTTCACTCCATCGTGATGGGCACTGTATGTCACCCCCTGGCCAGAGACAAAAAGCTGTTAAACTGGAGTCTTATTATAAGAGCACATTCAAGGGTAGATGTAATACTTATATCCAAAAGTGGAATTGCAGGGTCATATGGCATTTGCCAATGGGAGGGGTCAATCACCCATTTGCAAAATGGTTACTTTTTAATCTGCCGGACTATATGCCCTCCCCTTCTGGTGAGTTCATACCCCCTTAGTTGTAAATGATCAGGAACAAATGTCTGTTAACTTAACTAGGTGTCACATTACTTTCTTGCAGTCCTTCATGGAGGTCTGTTTTCTCTACTGTAACATGGTCACTTCTCTCCTTGTTTCTGGTGTGGCCCTCCAACCCCATCCCTCCTGTTCATAATCCTTGCAATTATTGTAGGTAATACATAGATTTACCTATGAGTGTCTCAAGATGGGCTGGGTGGGTTTGGTATTAGGAGCCACCTATTAGGGAGTACATACGGAGCTTAATTTTCTGGGTCTGGGATACTTCACTTAATATAATTGTTTCTAATGACATCCATTTCCCGGCAAATTCCAGTAATTCATCATTTTTGATGGCTGAGTAGTACTCCATTGTATAGATGTACCACCTTTATCCACTCGTCAACTGTTGGACATTTGAGCTGATTCCATGTCTTTGCTATTGTAAACAGTGCTGCTATGAACATGGTCGTGCTTCTGCTATTGAGGCGAACCTCTGCTGCATGGGGGGTTATACCCAAAAGTGGAATAGTAAGGTCATATGGCATTTCAATCTTTAATTTCTTTAAGAATCTCCAGATGGCTCGCCAGAGTGGCTGTATGAGCCTGCACTCCCACCAGCAATGTAGGAGAGTTCCCCTCTCTCCACATCCTCTCCAGCATTTGTTGTTGTTTGTATTGTGGATTTTTGCCATCTTGACCGGGGTGAGATGATATCTCAGGGAAGTTTTGATTTGCATTTCCCTGATGGCTAAGGATGTGGAGCATTTTTTAAGATATTTGTTAGACATTTTAATTTCATCCCTGGTAAAGTTTCTTTTAAGTTCCAGGGCCCATTTTTTAATTGGGCCATTAGTTTCCTTGGTGTTTAGTTTTCTAAGTTCTTTGTGCACTCTGGACAGTAGAGCTCTATCAGATATGTGGTTAGTGAAGATTTTCTACCATTCTGTGGGTTGCCTTTGAGCTCGTGTGACAATCTCTTTATCTGAACAGAAGTTCTTTAATTTCACAAGATCCCAGCTGTTGAGAGTTGGTGGCAGTGACTGTGCCATTGGATGTCTGTTTAGGAACTGTTGGCCTAGCCCATTCAGCTCGAGGGAGTTCCCTATCCTTTCAACTATGGTTTTTATAGTCTCTGGCCTTATATCAAGGTCCTTGATCCATTTGGAATTAAGTCTTGTATATAGTGACAAGTATGGGTCCACCTTTAATCTTCTGCATGCGGAGATCCAGTTTTGCCAGCACCATTTGTTGAAGATGCTGTTCTTTTTCCATTGGATTCTTTGGGCCCCTTTGTCAAAGACCAAATGGCTGTAATTTTGTGGGCTTATATCTGGGTCTTCAACCCTTATCCATTGATCTGTGTGTCTATTTTGGAGCCAGTACCAGGCTGTTTTTATAACTATGGATTTGTAATATAGACTAAGGTTCGGTATGGTAATACCTCCAGCAGTGTTTTTGTTACTCAGGATTGTCTTTGCTATCCTGGGTCTTTTGTGCCTCCCTATGAATTGTGAGATTGTTTGGTCAACTTCTTTAAAGAATTACTTTGGGATTTTAATTGGTATAGCATTGAATTTGTATATTGCCTTTGGTAGGATGGTCATTTTTACGATGTTGATTCTGCCAATCATGGGAGGTCTTTCCACCTTCTGGTGTCTTCTGCAATTTCTTTCTTTAGGGTTTTAAAGTTTTCATTGTAAAGGTCTTTTACCTCCTTGGTTAGGTTTATACCAAGGTATTTCATTTTTTTAGGGCTATAGTAAATGGGATTGTTTCTCTCAAGGCTTTTTCACTTCTTTCATTCTGGGCATATAGGAAGGCCTCTGATTTTTGCACATTTATTTTGTATCCTGCCACCCTGCTGAACTTCTCAATTAGTTCCAGGAGCTTCCTGGTGGAGTTTTTGGGATCACTCAGGTATAAGATCATGTCATCTGCAAATAGGGATAGCTTGACTTCTTCCTTGCCGATTTGAATCCCTCTTATGTCCCTTTCTTGTCTTATGGCTTCAGCTAAGACTTCAAGTACAATATTGAATAGAAGTGGTGAGAGTGGACAGCCTTGTCTAGTTCCTGATCGAAGTGGGAATGCTTCCAATTGTTCCCCATTGAGCATAATCCTTGCTGTGGGCTTGTTGTATACAGCTTTTATTATATTGATAAAGGTTCCTTCCATTCCTACTGTCTCTAGCGGTTTGAACATAAAAGGCTGTTGGATCTTGTCAAAGCTTTTTCTGCATCTATCGAGAGTATCATGTGGTCTTGGACTTTGGACTGGTTTACATGATGAATTACATTTATTGATTTGTGTATGTTGAACCAACCTTGTGTGCCAGGGATGAAGCCTACTTGGTCCCCGCGAATAATCTTTTTAATATGTTTTTGAATCCGATTTGCTAAAACTTTGTTGAGAATCTTTGCGTCTATCAGAGAAATCGGCCTATAGTTTTCTTTTTTAAGTGAGTCTTTATTAGGTTTTGGGATTAAAACGATATTAGCTTCATAGAAGGAATTTGGTAGTGTTCCTTCCTTTGCTATTTAATAGAACAGTTTAAGGAGTATTGGTATTATTAACTCTTTAAATGTCTGGTAGAACTCTGTGCTGAATCCATCTGGTCCAGGACATTTTTTGGTGGGAAGATTCAAGATTACTTCCTCAATTTCCTTATATGTTATAGGACTATTTAAATAATTCACAACTTCCTGATTCAATTTAGGTAAGTTGTGTTTACTTAGAAATTCATCCATCTCTTTTGTGTTGTCAAACTTCACCGAGTATAAGTTTTTGAAATATGATGTTATAATTCTCTGGATTTCTTGGGTATCAGTAGTGATAACTCCATGTTCATTTCTGATTTTGTTAATTTGGGTTTTCTCTCTCCTGCTTTTGGTTAATTTAGCTAGGGGTGTATCAATCTTATTGATTTTTTCAAAGAACCAGCTTTTTGACTGGTTGATTTTTTTCTATCATTTTCTTAATCTTGATTTCAGATATTTCTCCCTTTATTTTGCTAATCTCCTCTCTTCTACTACTTTTGGGATCAGATTGCTCTAGTTTCTCTAAAGCTTTAAGCTGCATTGTTAAGTTGTTTATTTCTGATGTTTCCATTTTTTTGATGTAGGCATTAAGAGCTATGAACTTACCTCTTAGAACAGCTTTCATTGTGTCCCAGAGATTTTGGTAAGTTGTATTTTCATTATCATTCACTTTCAGGAAATCTTGAATTTCCTTTTTAATTTCTTCCTGAATCCAGTTCTCATTCAGCATCATATTGTTAAGTTTCCAGGAGTTAGTATATTTTCTCTTGTTTGATGTGTTGTGGATGTCTAGCTTTAAGCCGTGGTGGTCTGATAGGGCACGGGTTAGAATTTCAACTTTTTTGTATATGTGTAGATTCGTTTTGTGGCCCAATATGTGATCTATTTTGAAGAAAGTTCCGTGTGCTGCTGAGAAAAATGTGATTCTTTGGTACGTGGGTGAAAAGTTCTATAGAGATCTGTAAGGTCCATTTCTTTCAGGGTTTGATTAAGTTCCAAAGTGTCTCTGTTAAGCTTTTGACCTGTTGATCTATCCCATGTAGAGAGGGCGGTGTTGAAGTCCCCAAAAATTATCGTTTGGGGATTGATTTATTGCTTTAGACGCTGTAGGGTTTTCTTAATGAATGTGGAGGGGCCCGTATTGGTGCATATATATTCAGTATTGTGAAATCTTCCTGGTGAATTGTACCTGTGACTAAAATGTAGTATCCATCCGTGTCTCTTATAATTTTCTTTCGTTTGAAGTCCACTTTGTCTGATAACATAATGGCTACCCCTGCCTGTTTTCTGCTTCCATTAGCTTGTAGAATTGTTGACCAGCCTTTTATTTTTAGAGCGTGCCTGTCTTTTGTGGTGAGATGGGTTTCCTGCAGGCAGCAGATTGATGGATTGTGATTTTTAATCCAAGTTTGTAATCTGTGTCTCTTGATCGGTGAATTAAGTCCATTAACATTTAGTGTTATAATGGAGAAACTATTTTTAATTCCAGACATTTATTATGTTTAGTAGTTTATATAAGTATATTGCTTCGCTTTTAATGGTGTTATACTTGCCTTCTGTTCTCCTGGATATGCCTGTTTTTTCTTCACACTTGAGTATCATTTCTAGCATTTTTTGAAGGCCTGGTTTGGTGGACATGTATCCCTTCAAGTTGTCTTTGTGCTGGAAGATTTTTCTTTCTCCCTCCATCATGATGGATAGTTTTGCAGGGTAAATCAGCCTGGGTTGACATTTTTGCTCATTCAATACTTGAAGTATGTCTCTCCAAGCTTTTACTGTTTCGACTGAGAAGTCATTTTTTATTTTAATAGGTTTACCTTTAAAAGTGACTTGTTTTTTCTCCCTTGAAGCTCTCAGCACCGGTTCTTTATCTTGAATGTGGAGTATTTTAACTATTATTTGCCCTGGTGTGCTTCTGTTTTGGTCGTATCTCTTTGGGGTGTGGAATGCCTCTTGTATATGGATGGGTCTCTCTTTTTTTAGATGAGGAAAGTTTTCCTTGATGATCGTTTGAAAAATTTCCTCAGAGGTGGTATTTTGAGATTCTTGCTCTGGTATTCCATGAATACGCATGTTAGGCTTCTTCAGGGTGTCCCATATCTCTTGGATATTTCTCTCAAGTATCTTTTTGGCTTTAACAACCTCTTCCATTGAGCTGGTTAGTACTCCCACTTTATCTTCAAGGTCTGAAATTCTGTTTTCTGCTTCATTAGTTCTGTTGATAAGACTCTCTGTGGAGTTCTGGGTTGAAGATGTCTTGTAGTTCAGTTTGAAACTCTGCTTGAGTCTGTTTTAACTGCTCTATGCCAGTTTTTGTTTCTTGCACTGTTTTTCTCAACTCCTCCAAGTGTCTGTTGTGTTCCTCTTCAAAGCAATTGATTCGATTATGTAATTCCTCCCTGATTTCCTCTTTCATAGTATTGAACATGGTAATGATCATATTTTTAAAGTCGTTATCCTGGGTCAGGCTTTCTTGGCCTTTTTCCGTGGGTTTGTTCTGGTTGGAGTCTAACATTATGGGATTAATTTCTTCAGTGGGAAATTTGTTTACTTGAGTGTTGCTTCTCATGGATTTGCACTTTGACTTTGGCATTGTCATTTTAACTCTTAAGATCTTTCAATTTCACTAAACTGAATTATTTGGCCTGGGGTTCTGGGGGTGGGCAGGGACAGAGCTTACCTAGGTTGCAGGATGAGGCCCGGCTGGACCACGCGCGTGCGTGCGTCACGGCAGGCGGAGCAGAGTAGGGAAGTGAGGATGGGGGCGTCGGCGTGGAGCTATTTAACCCGAGGGCAGCTGGGGCGGGGCCCGGGCGCAGGGGGAGGTCCTCCTCGTCCCTCGGCCCTGCGCGGCTCCGGCTGGATGGTGGGGTAGGAGCTGGGTCCCTTGGGCTGACCTGGGGTTCTGGTAGGCGGGCGCGGGCAGAGCTTACCTAGGTCGCGGGTGAGGCCTGGCTGGACCGCGCGTGCGTGTCCCGACCGGCGGAGCGGGGTGGGGAAGGGAGACTCATGAGTAAATCTATCTGGAATATCTTTTTAAGAAATTTCATATTCATGTATGATATATAATTTTTATATACAAGTATAAAAGAAAGGTAGTAATTCTTTTCCACTTTTAAAAGTTTGACATGTGTCAAGTAGCTCTCCAGATGAATACATACGACGCTGCTTTACTGCTTTTTATTTTAAGGATGCATGCTATGTATTACAGTTATTTAATATTTATTGTATGGATGGAAACATAAAATGATAATAAATAAATTAAAAAAGAAAGACTATGTGATTTCTCTAGTTTTTTTATTTAAGATTGTTTTGGCTACTCGGGGTCATTTGGGGTTATCTGTAAATTTTGGGATTGTGCTTTCTGTGAAAAATATCGTTGGTATTTTGATGGAGTGTGTATTTAGTATGTAACCTATTTTGTTCTGTATGGAGAGTCTAATGATATTAGTTCTTCTAACCCATGAGTCGGGGAGGTCTTTTTGTTTTTTGAGTATATCTCTTTCAATTTCTTTAATCAGTACATTAATGTTTCCATTATAGAGTTAATTTATATTCTTGGCTAAATATATTCCAGAGCACTTTAATTGTTGGTAGCTACTGATAATGAGACTTCTCTTTTATTTCATCCTCAGCAAATTTATATATTTCGTATAAAAATGTGACTAGTTTTATTGATGACTTTTATATTCTGCAATTTTACCAAATTCATTTGCAACTTCCAACAACCTTGGAGACTCTTAGTATTCCTGTGTATAGAATCATGTTATCTTCGGGGCAGGGAGTAATTTAACCTCCTTTTTTCCTATTTAGAAGCCTTTGATTTCTTTGTCAAGTACTATGCTGGGCAATAGTAATGAAAGCAGACATCCTTGTCTTGTTACTAATCTTAAAGGAAAAGCTTCCAGCTTCCCACATTTAGTATGATTTGAATTTTGGTGTTATCTTGTGCTCCTTCTATACCTAATATTTTGAGATCCTTTATCATGAAGAAATGTTGAATCTTATCAAATGTTTATCCTCACCTATTAAAATAATCTTATTTTTCATCTTTCATTCAGTTAATGTAATGTGTTATATATGTTGGCTTACATACTTCAAATCATTCCTTTATCCACAGGGTAAACCTTATTGGATTATTTTATATGATTTTTTTGATATATGGTCCAATCTGGTTTGCTGATATTTTGTAGAGGATATCTGTGTTAGGATATTGCTTTATGTTGTGTCTTTGGCTTTGGTGTCTGGGAAATATTGACTTTAAGAGTACAGAAAAATTCCTTCTCTTCCATTTTTTAAAATTATATTTATTTATTTTTCCCCAATCATACAAGCTCAATAGGTACCCCAATCCCCTCCCTCCCTCCACCCCTCCCCAGTCCCCCTTCCACCCTCCCCACTTTTCCCCTTCTCCCAGTGTTTACCCCCTTAATCCCCTCTCATCCCCTGGAGCATCCTTGTGTGTGAATGCTAAACTTCTCTCTGAGTCCTCCACTCTAATGAGGTGTAAGGACTCAGTGGCATTGCCCAGAGCCCTTTCTTGGACTCCCCTTTAGCATGGGAACACTATTATGACTGTTAATCCCTTGCCTCTAAGGATCCTAGTGCCTGTGATCCATGTTAGACTTTGGGAGGTTGTTGACATGTCAGTCGTTGCTCAGGATGTGCAAAGTCAGATTATTTTGTGCTGTATGGAGAGTCTAATAATATTAGTTCTTCTAATCCATGAGTCCCTAACTTGTGTGGAGTATCTTGCATATCATTGGTCCTCCCCATCTTTAGGCTCTTATAATATTGCCACCCCCTCTTCTGCAAGTTTCCCTGAGCTTTAGGATAGGGAGAGATTTGGCTGGTTCCAGGTGATTAATGTAAGGTCTCTGGTGTTCTGAATTATGATTTGTTGTTGCTTTCAGTTTTGATGTTCGTGTACTGCCCTTGGATTCATCCTGATTGATACTGGAGGTCACCACCTAACCAAAGATAAAAGACTGTTTAAATGGAATCTTACTATAAGAGGAGACTCAAAGGTATATGGAATAGGAGTAGGAGACTGCAGTGAGGGGGGATCAGTCTCCCATTTGCAGGATGGTTGCCATCTATCTGCCAGTCACTATATCCTTCCTGATTGGTAAAATCAAACCCCTCAGTTGCAAGTGACCAGGAAGGAAAGTGAGAGTGCGCTTCATTAGATGTCTCGCTACTTACTTGCAATACTTGATGGTAACCTATTTTCTCTACTGTAACATAATCTCCTCTCTCCTTATTTCTGGGGGGCACTCCTTCCCCTTCCCTCCTGTTTATAATCTTTGCAATTACTGTAGGTATTACAGAGATTTGTCTCTAAGTGGGTTTAGTACTAGGAACCACCTATTAGGGAAGTACATATGGCTCTTAATTTTCTGTGTCTGGAATACTTCACTCAATATAATTTTTTCTAATTCTATCCATTTCCCAGCAAATTTCATTAATTTATCTTTTTGATGGCTGAGTAATATTCCATTGTATAGATGTACCACATTTTCCCTATCCACTTGTCAACTGTTGGACATTTGGATTGATTCCATGACTTTGCTATTGTAAATAGTGCTGCTATGAACATGGTTGTGCTTGTGTCATTGAGGTGAATTTTTGCTTTATGGGGGATTTTTCACAGAAGTGGAATAGCAAGGTCATATGGCATTTCAATCTTTAACTTTTTTAAAAATCACCAGACTGACCGCCAGAGTGGTTGTATAAGCCTGCATTCCCACCAGCAATGTAGGAGAGTTCCCTTCTCGCCACATCCTCTCCAGCATTTGGTGTTGTTTGTATTGTGGATTTTTGCCATCCTGACCGGGGTGAGATGATATCTCAGGGAGATTTTGATTTGCATTTCCCTGATGGCTAAGGATATCCTTAGGCTTCTCGTCCATTTTGGAGGAACGGTTTGAAAATAACTGGTATTACTTTAAAAGTTTAGTAGAACTTATCATGTAGTCATCAGAGGTCACTCTGTTAGTATACATTTTATTATTTCAATTTCATCATTATTAGTGTGGTCAGGGTTTTTATGTCTGCTTGTTTCAATTTAGGTAGGTTTTATATACATACACACAAACAATTTAGTAATTTCTTTCCTGTTTTCCAATGTGTTGATGAAGGATCCATTATATTTTTAATATCAATTTCAAGGTCTTCTATTTTTTCTTTTATTTTGGCAGTTCTAGGGACTAAAACTAGGAGCTCATGCAGATCAACTGGGCTTTCACTGGGCTATACTCTAACCCTTCTACTTTTATAACCTTTGAAGTATATTAAACCTTTCACTTATTTCTAATAATATTTTGATCTAATGATTTTTTTAATATAGGAAAACTTCACTTTACAATTTAAAATAATTTTCTGTTCTCTTTTTTTAACATTCTTTAGGGACAAAGTGTGTGTCATGTGATGATGTCGTTCATATTATATTAGTCATTTTTTCATCATGTTCACCTTGTATAATTCATTCACATGAAATCCTCATCCCATGATTGAATTTTCAGTTGTATTTTACCAGTTTGGGATGCTTTGAAAGACTTTTATCTACAATTGTTTCTCTATTGTTCTTTTTTTATATTTCTTAACACTAATCTGATTGACACTTCAAAGACTTTTGATCTTTCATGGAAAGGGGAGTGAACTTTATCTCAAAGTATTTCTATGGGCTCTCTTTTCATAGATGAATTCATGTTAAAAATTCTCTGTTATGTAGAGAAGTATGTGATTGAATTTGTTTCATGAAGTAATTCCCCTACATTTCTTTTATTTGAAATTTAGATTTCTGTCAATATCCAGCAAATCCAGTGTACTTAATTCATTTCTGGTTATTGTGTTTTAAAGATTTTAATTATATTTATTTATCAAGTGCATGTGGGTATGCATTCATGTGTATATGTTTGCTGTGGTCCACATGTGGAGCCTAGAGGAAAAATTACAGGAGTCAGTTCTTTCCTTTTATCATGTGGGTTCCTGGAATTGAACTATGGTCATTAGCTTGGCAGCAAACCACTCTCCCTGCTGAACCATCTTGCTGGCCCTTTTTACATTTTTAATTTTAAATAAAGGTAACTATCTGGATGATTTGCTTCAGAGCAGCATTGGGAGAGATCAAGCCAAGAAGGTGAAGGATAATACACAGCGTCCGATATAGACCACGATTCATTCACTTTAGTTACTTTGCAATTTACCACGAGCACGTGGTCTTCTCGATTCCACGTGCAGTTTGTTATGAGGTTTATGTCACAGGCTCTCTGAGAGGTGAGATCACTATTTGTATTTTCTTAATCTCTATTCAGCATCAGATTACATTACAACCCTGTAATGACTTTTGGTTGTGGATCATAAAAGCAATGAGCTTTCTCTTTGGCTCTGCCTTCCCTATCTTTGGTTCTTTGGAACCAAATCTTTGTTGGACCATGGATTATTTCTCCCGTGGCTGATTACACTCCCTCAAATATCATCAAACAACTGTTGGATGCACTTTTAAGACTGATCAGCTTTCAGTATTTTCTGTGGCCTGCCTGAAGTTTGAGGTCTGAAGTATGGAATCTCTTCATCCTTCCCAGTTTCTTAGGAATCCGCAGGCAGTCTTTCTGTGTGGCAGTCTTGGTAGTCTTTTGTTTGTTTGTTTGTTTCCTTCATTTAGTACTTTCATTTAGTACTTTTTGTTGGTTTTTGTGTGTGTGTGTGTATATGAGCATTGAGGGAAGGAAGATAGTTTGAAAAAATGTTCACATTCGTTGATCCTTCACCAAAATTATCTATTGATTTAAAAAAAAAAAAAGCCAGATGATACCACTTCCCTAAATCTTTTAGAGGTAGAAGAGTAAAGCATTTAGAACAGGCTGAAAGCCCCGAATCTGACTTGTGCATTTATGTGGCCAGGATCCCTCCTCATCTTTAACCCAAATCTTGTTCTGTTCCTTCTCTTTCAGTATCTCAATAGCAGCGTATCTCTGGAGTGTTCTATTTTACTTATATTCTCTCTCTCTCCTTTCTTCCTTTTTTTTAATCATTTTATTTTCTCCTTCTTTCTAAGTCCAGTTGCTCTTTTAGGTTTAACTTAACATTTCCTCAGTGAATCTTATAGCAGTTACTTTTCTCTATTGCTGTGAGACAACACGCAGGCTCGACCAACTTAAGGAGAGAAAGGGAGATTTATTCGGCTTACAGTTCCGGAGGGGAGACACAGTCATTATGACAGACAACAGAAGCTGTGGGAGGCCTAGGTCCATACAGGCAGTATGGAGGCTGAGAGGTGCTGCTTGCAAGCTCAAGAGCAGACCCCCTTACTCACTCAAGCAAGGGCAGGTTTAACCAACCTCAAGGCCCACCCCCCTTACCCCACTCCCCACCCCACCCCCCAGAGACTGCCTTCTTCCAACAAAGTTCTACCTGCTAAAGGTAGAACCCAAATACTGACAGCAGCTAAGGATTCAAATTCACGAGCCTGTAAGGGACCATGCAACATTTCAAACCATGACAAATTTCAGACAACAGTGTCTTGCTTGGTTATTCTCTTTATAACGCTAAGTCTAATTTGAAATTTTGTGTTCATCTGCTAGCAGATGTCTTTTTTTTTTTTTTTTAAACTGCAGGGAGGTTTTTTAAATTTAAACTCCAGGAAGACTAGAAGCATTGTACATATTGAATGAATGAGTGAATGAAGACAGGAGTGTAAGACATGTCACTGCAAGAATGAACTGACCCAGATTGATAATTTACAAAAACACTGATCTATTTACTTGTTTATTATTTCCTGACAAGTGTCAGAATAGTAGGTAACAAAAAGATAGCTAAGTGCTTGCTATGTCCCTTGCATACCTTTAAAAAGTTAACTGCAACACAGCTAACTACATTTTAACAGGACAGAGAAAGGTGTTTTGTAGCTTTAATACAGTCATTCTAAAAAAGTAGATTTATCATCATATTTTAAAATACAAAAACTAAAGCTTAGAAATGGTAACCAACTTATCCAAGGCTAATATTCAAGGTTTGTTTCATTTGGCTAATAAATGATTGAGGCATGATTTAAATTTAGTGGGATGATTGCAAAGTGCTCATTCCTTTTAAATCAAATTATGCTTCTTGGAAAAAGTACATGAAAGAATATTTTTCTTTAAAAATCATGCCATACAAAATCATATTGCTTCCTTGGATTCTGAAAGATACCTGTTTAATAACTTGTTATGAAAGATTTGGAAGGACACCTAGTGAAGATATGAAAATTGATTTTTGAATGTTTATTGAATAACTCAATGATTTCAGCCATAGCATAAAATAACCTTATTTTCCCCCAGTGTTTAATATTAGCTACATCTTAAGTTCATTTGTGTTACTATAATAAGATACTGAAAAGCAGGAAGATTATAAGTAATGTATTTCTTCAAATCATAGAGACTGGAAAGTCTAAGATTAAGGTGAGGACTGTTATATGACTTATTTCACTGTGTGTTTACATGGTGGAATTGACAACTATCCCTACTGCCCCCACAACACACACATATTCTCTTCCTGCCCAACCTTGTTTGTGAGAACACTAATTAACTAATCTATTAATGAGGGCCCCACCTTTCTAAAATCACATCTCCTCCTGAAGGCCTCACCTGTTAATATTATTTTCTTCAATTAAAATTTCCACAAATGAATTTTAAGAGGACTCAAATATTCAAGCCATAGCACATGGCTATGGTAATAGTAATTGCCTTCTCAAATTCTTCTTTTTCATTTTAGTTCTAATTTAATCTACTTAACCTTATTTTGGAGACATAAATTGTCATCAACAGCTGCTATTGGTTGTAACAACACTAGTAGAACTGATTGAAAATGTTCATTTTTTGGCCACAAATGAAAATCATTTTTCTAATGGAAGCTAGTAATGTAATAATGGTAGTTCATTCAGTTATTTGAGCAGCCTAGGAAGGAAAATGCCCCAGGGTTGCACTAGAATAGAAGCTGTACTGCTGTCTCAGTATTAGGAAATACAAAGTTTTATCAAGTTAGGAGGCAGGAGAAGAATGAACTATAATCCAAAGAATAAATGGACAGTTTTAAACACATAATGGCTCTCATAAAACTACAAAATGAGAGCAATGTCACAAAATATACTGTCAAGGATTAGTTATTAGTGAGACCATTGAGAAAGTGATTATTATTTTCTGACACCTTACTTATTACTCCCTTGTTTTTTTAATCAAAATGACTTTTTTCTATTTTTTTCCTTTGAAACTTAATATAAATTTAGGAGTTCCCTGCCCTTGCTCTAGATTAAATTATAGGAAAACACCTTTTTTCTAAACTAAAAGAATGGCCACATGTTGGCAGTTACTTATGGTTCAACCTGAGGTCATCCTTTATTCCATGAGCCATGGCAGGATATATGTAGACATCCTCAGTGAAGCATATTAAGTCACACTGCTAACTCATGACTAGGCTCCTGTATTTGATTGACTGTTTGAAAGCTTGTACTACATTCACTGTGATAATGAATGGCTCTTTGCTGTGTGGAATATGTCTTTCCTTTAGACAACAGGAAGCTTGTCTGCAGAGTGCTTAATGACCACTACCGATTAAGGATGAATGAATATGTGTCCACTTATGTCACAATTGAGCATTTATTCTTTCACTGTGACTGCAATAGTAAGAAAAAAAAAGCACCGTATGATTAGGAAAAGTAGTAGTTTTATGTTTTTATTTTACACATTCAAAATGTAAAATATTCAAAAGACTCAGTTCACAGTTGATCAGTTTTGACTTTCATACTTTTCTTTATAAATCACTTAACATTAAGTACTTGTGACCTCCTAGAAGATTGCTATCCTGGTAGATATGGGGAAGATTTATTATTGCCTGCATCAGATATCTCATAGAGCATGTTGCGTGGAGCCTTGATAAAATTATTTTCAAAGAACATTAAAATGTATTGTTTTCGTTTTTCAAACCGAACCCTCTTTTAAAATATGTTTAAATAAAACCCTGCCCTTGGACTCCAAACCCTAAATCGAATTTTTCTTTCTGTAATAAAACTAAATTTAGGTTAAAAATCACCCACAAAACTGCTAGTTATGGTCTGTAAAAACCATATACAGTGTCTGTAACTATAAATCCTTACTATTCTGCTGCCATTTCTGGACAGATTAAAGAGGACAGGCAGTCAAACTCTACCGGACCCCTGCTGATTTGCGTGAGGGGTTAATGTCACTTTAAAATTATTGTCAGCTGCGAATTGAGAATGGAAGAAAAAAGTTATCTTGGGGTGGAAGTCTGATAAAGCCTTGTGAGAAAAGATATGTGTGTTCTTACTCCTAATGCGATGATGTTTGTTCCCAAGGGTCCACCCGGCCCAGCGGGCATCCCGGGTCCACCAGGAAAGCGAGGCCCACGGGTGAGTACATGGGATCTGCTTCCTGCTGGCTGTCAGACGCTGACATTTCTAGTACTGCACGATATGTGCTTTCTCTGGAGACCTGCCTGGATTTTCACACTTGGCTCCCCCATTGCCAACTTGAAGGATGCTTAAGCACATGTGCAACTTTGTCTATTTAACTGTCAGCGGCAAAAGAATTCTCAGATAAAATATTCAAGATACAAGATTTGCCGGACACCGGCTTTTCTGGTGCTCCTCCTACCAACATTGCTGCTGGTTATAAAGTGGTCCCAGTATTCTAAGGTGAGGCTTGTTTGGAAACTGAAGAGGACTGAGCTGCCTTAAAAATAGCACATTCCTGGATTGCATAGTGGAAAATACTGGAGCTATTGACTAGAAAAAAAAAATTCCTTAAGGAAAAAGCTGTCTTAAGGATCAGCAGTAGTTTCTCACATGACACAGGGCTCATGAAAAGATTTATGCTGTGTTATATTAGTTTCTCTCAAACTTAGCAAAACCCACGTGCATTTTTGCTAAAGAAAGTCTGTCTTCGATGAACTAGAGAAAAGAACCATGTGCTATTAAAGACAAATGCAAATGTTTTCATTGTATCCTGATTTCTATCACACACAATATGAAGTAAAATCAACCCAAAGTAATACTTTACACTGTCTGTGTTGACCCCCAACTGTTGTGCTTGCAAAAACTTAGATGAACGCCCATCAGATCTGAGCTGCTGTTTAGCGTCTTCTGAATCTCTAGAGTTGGCGACTGTCACGTCCCTCCCGTTTCTGCTCCCTGTTGTCCAGCGCTTCATTCATGTTCATCCATTTTTCTGAAGAACTGACCCATCTTTGCACTAATTCTATTCTTCTACTCGGAGGCTGTTGTTATTCTCTCAACAGGATGACCTTCCACATTTGCGTCTCCATCTTCACTCAAGACACTCCTGTCGCCTTCCCTAATTTCTTCTCTTCAACTTTTCACTTACCCTATCTGCTGTCCCTAAGGGAAGAACAGTGTATGCCTTGAAGTTCATTGTTTTACTTTCCTAACCATCCTATTCAATTATCTAACCAGAAAGCTGCAAATGTGACTCTCATCCCTAAATTTTAATCTATTTGTCAGCAACCAAGTTATTCATCTTTTATAAATCCCTGACTTTAATTGATAGAATTTTTCGCTAAAGTTGTTGCTCTGGCTCATCGCTGCATTATTGAGTTTTATGAAATAAACCTAGATCTGCTGGCCTGAGGTCTACTCTACAAATTCGTTCATTAGTCTCCATAAATTTCCCATCTACTTTACTTTCCCCAAATTACCAATGTCTCATAGAATCTTATCTTTTCTTCCATAGTTTTCATCTTACTAAGCATGTCTTCAACATGTGTTTTTGCTAAAAAAGATAAACAATTATTAAGTACATGCTATCTGCTAGGATGGAGGTATGGTTAAAGAGCATGAAAGATTAAAGTACAACCCCACCCCCCAAATTGTAGGGCGCTCAGAAAACCTGAAAAGCTTACTGGAGAATATGCATTTCAGTTCTTTTCCTAAAAGGTTATGGGAGCTTAAGTGTCCTCATTTTAAAATAAGAATAAAGTAACTACCTTACAGGATTTCCATAAGGGTCATTAATAAGAGGCATAAAGCATGAACATCATTCTGTCATGTAATAAGCACTTAGTGAACAGAATTGAGTTTCCAATTCAGATTTTGTTTATTAATAAACAAAATCAATCAAATTGACAATCAAGTGACAATAAATATGAAAGTACACTAATCATATGAAAGGACCATTTCTGATAGTTTATGATCCCCAAACTATATAGTACATGACACGAGTAATTAAAATAGAAACAAAATATTCAAATAACAGATTGGATCAGGATAAAAATGTTTCAGGGCAGTATAGGAGCAATTGGCAGGTGAACTACGTGTGCAGTGCTTTCTTTGGAAGCTAGTTAGTAGTGATATATTACTTCCTGCAGATGCATCTAGGATTCTGAAGGTAGAAGGGCTATCCATTTTGACTGGACAAATAACTTCTGTGCTGTGAAGCTGAAAGTCTTCAAGGAGTATATTAGACCTTGGGCAACACCGACTGCAGAAAGAGATGGCCCAGGTTGAATGGTCAGTAAGGAGACAGCTGCCCCGTGTTGGGCTCCTTGCTCCGGGCAGTGTTAGAAAGGCAAGGAGCAGTGTCGGGGGTGGAGATGGTAGAGGCACTGCAAGGTGGGTGGAGAGCACCTTCAGACACAGCATTCGTGGAAGACATGGAAACCGCAGTTCTAATTGCAACTGTGCTTTTCAAGATGGAAATAGCACGATTCTCAGAAGAAGCAACTTTGAAAAATGCAGTGTTCGCTTTATTTGTTTAGTGTTTACTTTAATTAAGCTATGTTCTGTAATGTTTATGCAAATGCCAACAGAAGCCCTGTTATTTTCTTCTAAGAAACCTTGTCTTTTTGTTCTAAGAATAACTTGATAGATAACCCTGTTATTTGCTCTAAGAATAATGAGTCCCTTCGCTCTTCGCAGGGCATACCTGGGCCGCATGGGAATCCTGGCTTACCTGGACTACCAGGTCCGAAGGTGGGTGGTCACTGCTGAGGATCTCATGGTTTTCCTGACATCCTTAAAGATCTTTACTTGTCAGAACAGATCCGGGAGGTCTCCAATGCTTCTGGACCATGACTCTTACTGTCCAGTATTGTCTTAGTATAGAAGACAGCTAAGTTCCTCTAAAACCCCACCACAGCGGAATTTGTATGTCTTCTGATAGCATCACATCTGGTATTCTAAAATAGCTTCATCGCAATATAGCAGCAATATACAGAAACCTCTGAAACAGATTATGATTTGAATACAAGCGTTTAAGGCCATTTTCATTTGTAAACAAACACTAAGGAGGTAAAATATTATCTACGTCCCTGCTCCACACTTGCCTGATATTTTCATTTGAAATGTACACGTGAGGATAGTTTTTAGGACGCTCAAATTTTCCCTAAAACGTTAACCTGAAAGCCTGCCTGTGTGACCAGCATCTACACCTATGTAACACAGTCACCGTTGTGACAGATTGTGGGTGGCACAGAAAAGAAGACAAAAGGATGGCGATACCTTGAAGTGAGGGCTGTTTCTTTGAAACGAAGCATGGAAATAGAGCGATAACCATGTATTTCATACAATTTCATATATATATACGAAATAAGGGTAATTTCATATTCATTGTGTAGGAAAAAAAAGAACAGCGCTACAATCATTGGGAAAATTATTTTAAAAGTTGATCTATTTCAGAAAAGAGGGTTCCTTAAGGTAGGAAATGAGTGAGTTAAAGTGATGGCACTTTTGGATGTAACCAAGGGGGAAGAAGAGAATGTGATGGGCCGTCCCTGTTTCCCTTTCTGTCTCCTGCTTCCCACATCACTCATCTGTGTCTTTAGTTCAGAAGAAAGAGAAGGGGCATTAGTGGATGACACTGACTATGGGTATTTCCATTTCTGAACAGACCAGAAACATCTTTGTTATTCCTGCCAGAAACATCTTTGGAAATTATTATTTCAAATCAATTAGCTAAGATTAGAAATGATTTAAAAATGGAAATTATTATTTCAAATCAATTAGATAAGATTAAAAACGATTAGAAAAATGGATTGTAACCAGTGAGTAAATTTGACCCTGTCTAGACTTGATTGCTCCTTTATTTGAATTTTTTACAAGTGAAGGTTTTGCGAAGTGGTGCTGGTCGGTCTTGAACTCTTGATCTCAAGGGATTTTTCTTACCTCCTAGTGTTAGGATTATAAGAACTTGCTTATGGACCCAGTTTATTGCTGTTTTTCATGTCTTGAGCTCTGAAATATTAAGATACCATCAAAGCCATTTCTTAGGTCAATAATCATGCAGCTAATGAACTAACATTGTGGCTTTATTGGTAGAAGAGAAGACGGTTATGCATAAAAAGGAAGAAACCTAGAAAATGGGATTTTCACTAAATTTTTCTTGGACTAAAGTTCTGAAATAAATTTCAAATTGGTAAAATGAAGACTCTAGAACGCAAAGAAGACTTTATCTTTCTTCTTTCACTGTTATGAGTGCTACTCAAAAACATCCACAACTATGTGAAGGAAGACGTGACTACATATTTCTCATAAAGTGAAAGCAGTATTTCTTGTTCTCTAAAAGTGGAGAATTTTATTTATTCTTAGGCTAGACTAAATGAAACTGGAAATCAAATTTTTGAAGACCCTCTATTGTGACCCTTATGTTTCAAGAGGTCTGGTAAGTAGTTTTAAAAAGAGACACATCAGTCCTAAGGCAGCTGGCTTTGGCTGATTTCTGATGCTACAACAGAATACCATTAACTGGGAAATTTAAGAAGAAAAGGAGTTGAGCTTGGTTCACTGTTCTAGAAGATGACAAATCTAAGCTCAGGCATCCCAGGCTGTTCACAGCTGATGTGCACCTCGTGGCCAGCTGTAGGGCAAGTGGATAACGTGCCAAAGGGAGGAGGGACCGGGGCCTCATATGTAGCCCCGGCTCTTATAGGAGCCAGTGTTTCCAAAAATGCTTTATAGTGTTCAAAATTCCTTAATGTTTATTTTTAAATCAATTACATTTAGGGAATTTTGAGAAATCTCAGCATTTAGATAAGAGTCACTGAAATAAATAATCTCCTTCTGCTGAAAAGAAGAAAACTCACTCATCGCAGTGAGGTGACATTAACCTACTCTTGAGGGCTCCTTTCCCAAGACCCAAGACCCTCCCACCTGCCAATACCACCCCACCAGGAGTGCAGCCACAGCATTGAGCTTCATGGGAACAAACCCTATAGCACCATAATTAAAAATCATAATTAATTACAATGTAATCAATTAATAATTAAAATTATTTCAATATTGTGTCTAAAAATTTACTTAGATTGAACCCCATGTTATATTTCCATTAAAACATAAAAGATAAAGATGATGAGAGTATGAATCATATCTATTTTGTAACATAATAAAAGAATCTTGGAAGAATATCTTTTTTCTTTAATATTAAAGTAACATTAATATATGCTTTGAAACTTTTTGGAAAGTACTCAATTATAGTGATACCCCCAATTTTATGTTTTCAATTTAGTTTTCCTTTACCAAGTCACTATTCTTCTAACACTAAAATATGATGAATAACAATTCATCACCGGAATGGATTAGGTAATAGAGACTTTACTTAAGTCTTCCACTGAAAAAGGCTTCAATAGCATTAAAGATAGATCAGTATTTCAAAAAAAGTTTCAATACTATTAAATATTACTTAATATTTATTTTTAATCAATTATATTTAGGGAACTTTTAGAAATCTCAGCATTCAAAAACAAAGCTGGGAAAAATATTCACTGAAAGCAAATAAACCATGTGTATCTCAAAATACTTTTCTATACTACATATGTGTGTAGCATATATTGACACAGGATGAAGATATGTAGCATACGCTACATGATCCTTGCTTACCATGTTTTGTAACGATTGCATCTAGGGCCCCAAAGGAGACCCAGGATTTTCCCCTGGTCAAGCTGCTTCTGGAGAAAAGGTAATTATTTTTCCATTGAAAAAAAATTCTTGGTAATTTATTTTGAGTATTTAAAAATCATTTTTGTTGTGGGTTAGGTAGTTGCCAGGGAAAGTACTTCCTGTGCAAACTTAAGTACCTAACCTAACTTCCAGAACCCATGTTTAAAAAAAAAAAAAAGCCAAGTATAACTGTGGTCAGTCTGTAACCTCGGCACTTGGAACAGGGACAAGTGGATCCTAGGCACCTCCTGGAACCCAAAGCAGAGAGTTTCAGGTTCAGTGGGAGATTCTATCTCGAAACACAAGAAGAAGAGCAATAGAAGAAGACTCTTGACATCCGCCTCTGGCCTTCACATGCACATGTAGGGACAAACACATCCCACGCACATGCGTACTTCAAACATAAGAAAGTAGCATTAAAATAATTATTGTTAGGTGTCTGCTGTATCCTGCCAGTACATCAAATGGATGGATGGGTTAAAAAATTAGAGTTAGATGTGCTCTTTGGCTTGTTTGTTTTTTTGAGACAGCCTGATGTAGTTCAGGTTAGCTCTGAATGCCTTATATGTAAAGATGACTTGAACTCCTGACTCTGCCCCCCAAGTGGTAGTATTACAGGGGTGTATCACCACACTCAGCCTGGGATTTGGTCTTAACTTTAAAGATTTTGATATATCAAAAAGATATATAGATATAAATGTAAATATAGATATATGCACAATAACACAGAAATCTCACAGCATACATTTTAGGAAAGGTCCAGATTCCATGCAAAGTCCTATAAACTGCACAAACCTTTGTACCACATAAAGTAACTCCCTTGAGAGAAGCAGTCATCAGCAATTTTCCTGGTTGGACAAACATAGCAGGTAGATTTTCAATGGTTTACATACAATAGTAAGTGAGGAAGCTAATGAAATAACAAAGTTTTCTGATTTTCAGTTCAGGATGCATTGTAGGTCTTCATGCTACTCTGAGATATCTGAGTAAAACCACATATTTGGCTTGCAGAAAACACTTAAATGCAGACAGCGTCAAACTCCCTATTGGAAGAAGATGCTGTCTTCCAGTGGGGTGAATAACAATACATCCTCCCAGGCTCCAGAGCCCTATAAATACAGGCAAACAAGCCACCATACTCGGTTTTGAAAAATGAAGTGTTTAGGACATTTGGGACACTTGTTTAGAGAATTCTGGATGAATGTATTATAACTATAACATGCTTTTATCTATGTTATATGTATTCACAAATTCAAAAATCCTAGAAAAATTCTAGGTTGAACTCTAATCTTTTAATTGGCTTGCAGAAACTCATAAATTTAAAATCATATGAAAAAATTTATAACATATTACTATTGAAGTGAAATTTAAGTTTTAGAATAAAGAGTTATTTTGCTTTTCTTGCATCTTTCATTTGGTCCTGGGCCTCCAACCTAGAGCCTTGGAGGCAGGCCCTCCAGCTTTCTGGTCTTCTTACCTTTTATTTATTTATTTATTTATTTATTTGTTTGTTTGTTTGTTTGTTTGTTTGTTTGTTTGTTTGTTTGTTTATTTATTTATTTATTTCAGTTGCCCGGAATAGCCTTGAACTTGTGATCTTCCCATCTTAGCCTCTAGAGCAACTAAGAATCTACAAGTGAACTACTCCAAAATTAATTTAGTTTTTAGGAATTTTGTTTTTGTCATAGAACTGTGTTCATGGAGTCTAAAAGATATAGAAAGGAAATGAAGGGCTGGAGAGATGGCTCAGGGGTTAAGACTCTCTTAAAAAGGAGGTAGAAACAATCCAGGATAATTCCTAAAGTCATCCTTGGTCCTCCACAGGAACATACAGTGCCTTTTGATACACACACACGAAAGAAAGAAAGAGAGAGAGAGAGAGAGAGAGAGAGAGAGAGAGAGAGAGAGAGAGAAAGAAGAAAGAAAAAAGAAAGAGAAAAATTTTTAAAGTCTAAAAAAAGAAAGGGAATAAAAGTTTATTTCCAGAAACATACATTGACTCTTCATCATTACAAGGAAAAATATAAAATCCGAGAAAACATAAATGCCATCTTTTAAAATCTCTAAATATAGTATATTTACTTTCATGTTTAAATTTAGAAATTAGAGGCCTGCTTTATTATGGTGACTTTAACATAAAAAGCCTCCAGATTGCACAGGAGCACTTATATCAAATGCTTGGTTTTATTTTTCCTTGTTATTTCTTTGTACAAAATATAGGGTGCTATACTGTGGGAGTTCAAGTTGAGAAGTATGCTAGTCTTTTTTTTTCTTTTTGAATTATTTGTTTACTAACTGGTTTCATTGTGTCCAAGAGAGATGCAGTGAGGTGAAAAAATTTATAACATGTCGCTATTGAAGTGAAATTTAAGTTTTAGGATGAAGAGTTATTTTGCTTTTCTTGCATCCTTTCATTTGGTCCTGGGCCTTGAACCTAGAGCCTTGGGCATGCTAGGCAGGCCCTCTAGCTTTCCAGTCTTCTTACCATTTATTTATTTATTTATTTATTTATTTATTTATTTATTTATTTATTTATTTATTTATTTATTTATTTATTTCAGTTGCCCAAAATAGCCTTGAACTTGTGATCAGCCTCTGGAGCATCTAAGATTGAGGGCTCTACCTTAGGTCTAGCTCCAGATATACATTTTCAAAATAGTAAAATAAAACCAAGTCTCTTATAAATTGAATTTATATTTATTTGGATTCTCCTTCTTTACATTACTATGGATTCACTGAAGGTCGTTAAATTAAAAAAAAAAAAAGGAATTATACTTTCTTTCCTCACTATAGGCTGAATAGGCCCTTACCAAAATTGGCAGAAGGTGGCCCGACTCTGTGAAGTTTAAATTGTGCTTTCTGAGCTGTGGCCACCACATAGTAAAAGATACCAGCATAATCCAGAAGAGAAATATCCTTTTTTAGGGAACTTCCAAGAACCTTGTAGACTCGCCACAGCTCTTGAGGTTCTTCTGAGAGATATGTCATGTCTCAGAGCATCAACAGAAGGCAAAATGCCTAGCATAGTTGTTCCAGCAACCTTGCTATTGCTGTGATAAAATACTCTGACCTAAGACTTAAGGGAGAAAGGATTTATCATTTTTATTGTTTGGATTAGGGCTCCAGAAGGGATAGCATCTATCCTGCAACATGTTGAGGTGGGCAAAGGCTTGGTGATAGAGCAGGAGGCCAGATATTACCTGTAGTCACACTCAGGGAAGCAATAGGACAGAGAGAGAGAGAGAGGGACAGAGAGAGAGAGAGAGGCAGAAACAGAGACAGAGACGGAAACAGAGAGACAGAGACAGAAGCAGAGAGAGAGAAAGACAGAGAGAGAATCAGGAAACAGGGCCACATTGTCAGTCTTCAAGTTCTGTCTCCTGTGATATTTTTCCTCCAGCAAGGCTCCACCTCCAAAAGCTTCCATAACCTCAAGTAATGCCACCCTCTGTGATCAAGTATTTAAAAAATATTGGAGCCCGTGGGGGATGTTTCCTATTCAAACCAGACAACAATCTTGTAGAATTTTTAAAGAAATTTTAGATTTTTTTTTTTATTTCACACAGCACATTTGGGACTGAGTGAAAAGAACAGCATAGAAAGAAGACCCCAGACATGGGGATGGAGAAAAATCAGTGTTCAATGCTGGGATGGGTTTAAGATGCCGCAGAAAAAGACTGAGGACTGAGAAGGAAGGAGAGAAAGAACTGAGAAACAAGGTCAGACTTGAGCCAAACTGTGGACATCAGAAATGAATGTATGAAGACTATCCCGGGCTGAACGCTTTCGTTATCAATTTTCTTTCATGGCATCAAACCTCTGTGCTTTGTTCACAGGGTGATCCGGGCCTTTCTGGTGGAATGGGGGCCCCCGGTTTGCAGGGGGAAAAGGTAAGGAGCATTTTGACTGATGTAATTGAATGGTGGATGGATCTGGAAGCTGCTCAACTACTACAGCCTCATTTGAAGTAGAACCTACAACTTCTGTTTTAAATCCCTTTCCTCAGAAAAAGAAAGTTAGAGTAATTAGAAAACTATCTCTGCAAATCCAGAGAATTGGCACCCACCAAAGGAAGATGCTCAGAGAAGTAAAAGACCCATCATGTAAAGATGGACAGAAAATTCACATGCTGGAGAAAGTCAGACTCACAGATGGGAGAATGAAGCGGCCCCCCCTTATACAGTATATTAAGGCAATGACCCCACCAAACATCCAATTTCTTGATTTTTTTTTTTTTTTTGCTAAAATGAGAACACGAAATTTTATTTTAGGTCTTAAGACTCCCAAAT
This sequence comes from Typhlomys cinereus, assembly GCA_023101885.1. Taxonomy (NCBI): domain Eukaryota; kingdom Metazoa; phylum Chordata; class Mammalia; order Rodentia; family Platacanthomyidae; genus Typhlomys; species Typhlomys cinereus. The sequence continues at coordinate 1,702,303 of JALPQD010000017.1, forward strand.
ATTAAATGACAACATTTCTCTTGGCATGGTTGCCTAATGCAAGCAATGATGAGCATGTTGGTATTTGCTGTGATATATTCATTTCACTGTAGGTGATATCAGGCTGTGATTGTTTGGGTCAAAATTTACCCACCAATTTTCAACTACCATCAATCCTGGGCAGACTTTTTAACCTCCATAAACCTCCTTTACCTCATCTGTAAAATGAAGAGATGATATTCCCAGATCTACAGTGAATTTTGAGGAAGATAGAAAGGGATACTTAGGTGGTAAAGAGCCAGCGTGAAGACCATCGGAGCTTTCCCTTCTTCCAGCTGGCTTGGAGAAGCATCCTGACTGCTCTTGCCCCCATAGTTTCTACAAAAGGACTGAGTTATAAAATGAAAAGTGCTTTGATTTCATTGTATTGCTTTTCTCTCCATCGTCATTCTTGTGGCTTTTAGATTAGTCCTTGTTGGAGACAGCAGTTAGAATATGCTCAATGACCTTGAGGAGACTAGTTGCCTTCGGGAAGATGTGAACATGCAGGGTGGGTTTTCTGAGGAGTTAAGTCTTCATGTGAATCAAGAATCTATGTAACGTTACTCAAGATGCCTCCAAATGTTCACATTCCTGGGAACTGTGCTGTGTGTATCAAAGAAGTTCTCACAATACACATGGCCTTCAAGAGCAAGTTAGTCATTAATTTGTGAGCCTCGTGTCTGTGGTTTGTGAAGATATCAACTCAGAAAGGGAAATGCTGAGTACACATGCTGCGGCTGTGTGCAGAAGCGTGTAGAAGCCATGCGCTGTCTGTGAAAACTATCATTCATGAGCAATAAAAGAACTTTTTACTTGACCATTAACCCTTTTTTTTTTTTACTTTCCCTTTGAAGTTGTACTCAATAAAAGCAGAAGATATTAGCTTCCAAGGACCTATGTACATTATTATAGGGCCCATTAATACTTTACAATATTAAAAAGAATAACTTCTTTCTTACTCTGCACAATTCTAGTCAAGTAAATTAACATCACCATTTTAAATGCTATGTATTCAATATCTTTCTTTTTAAATTTTTTTCATGTCTCATGTGTCCCAGATTTGCCTGACACACACTCATCGCAGCCAAGGAAGGTCTTGTATTTCTGATCCTCCTGCCTCCACCTCCCAAGAGCAGGGCGCACCATTACTCTTGGTTTATTCAGTGCTGGGAATTGAACCCAGGGCTTTGTGGATGGTATGCAAGTACTCTACTAACTGAGCTATTTCACAGAGACAGTATTTTAACAGATTTTTTCCCTCCTGTATGATTTCACACCTGTAAGCCTGGCTGTCACTGTTACCTAAGTAAATAGACCTTCTAGAATACAGATGTTGAATGTTATTAATTAGCACTCATTGCTGAGTTTTCTTTAGTGAGGGTTCAGTTCAAAGTATGTAGAGACTAGAAATGATATTACTTATGGTAAGCAAGCAACAAAAAAGACCATTTTTATTGACTCCAAAGGTTTGGTTCAATATATTGTACCATTTATCTGATAGATAAGGTCTATATTAGGAGAGTCTAGAATAAAGGACATATTAACTGTACTGTACATTTCTGTTACTTCTAGAATAAAAGATATATTAACTGCACTCTACATATTTCTGTTCCTTCATTCTAGTAGTCCTCTCCAAAAGTGTTAGATGAATTTCTGAGATTAATATGAAACTTGAGTTACTTAATAAGCAAAGAAATTATGATAACCAGAGAGATGTGTCATAAAGAGTTAAACCAAGATCAAGACAGGATCAATGGAAATATAACATGCAGCGCCTTTAGCTATGTATTTGTACATATGAGACATAAATAAGAAATTGGAGTTTTGATTCATATGAAATAATCATATCCTTTTATCAATCAAATCATTTTATTAGCTATAATGATAATACTATTAACACTGAAATGGCTATTATAGGGTATAACAAGATAGCTCAATGCATAAGCCACATGCTCATAAACCTAACAATCTTAGTTTGATCCCAGGAGCCAACATGGTAGAAGGAGAGGAGAGCTCTGAAAGTTATCCTCTGACCTATGCAAAGGGCACGTGGCATGTATGTCTCTCTCTCTGTATGTCTCTCTCACACAAGTAAATATATTTTATCATGTATAATACCATACTCTAGTGTGCTGAATACTTTTCAAGACAATCTGTGAAGATGTTATGTTCAATGCATCATAGGTTAATTGAGGTGCACATGAACTAAATCATTCATCCAAAGGCACACAATTGTCACTGGCAGAATTAGGACTCAACCCATGTCTGTTTGGCACAAATGATTATATTCTTAATAATTTTGCAAAGTATCTCTCTATTAGCTATTTTATATTTGGGCTAATATTTGCTGGCATTTCATTTTCTTGATATCTCTATTTCCAACCTGTATGTAAGAGAAAGCAAGATGTTGTTTTTCCTGAAAGCCAAGAGAATAAATAGAGCTTTGAATGGCAGATAATAATGACTTCATTATTCTCCTTCTCTGGAAAGTAACTGACAATAGTAAAATTCTTCTAAACTAAACCAAACTCAAGTAAGATTTAAAGCTAAAATGATTGAAGGAAAGTTGTGATTAGTACATTCATGACCCACAAAAACTGTTGAGGTAAAACAAAAAATTTGGGGAAACATAAATACTTTTGAGATAAAGATAGCAAAGCAAGAGGAGCAGTATTTTCTTCATTCTTAAACAGAAATCTGCCATTTGATTTTTTCCTTTAGCCTCATTTCTGTCTTGGAGCAGCATTGGCCCTTTGAACCAGCAATGCACGTTCCCCAAATTGACCTGTTACCCCACTTCTACTTCATTTCCATCTTCATGTAACTCTTAGTTTCCTGGGAGCTGTAGTATGTTTTTCATTTCCCACTGCATAAAATTTTGCCCCAAAGCAGATAAATTGGATCCAGAATTCATGCTGAATTGGACAGAATGCATGCTGGGTTGGATTCAAGGTGGATTTTAAAGTTATGTTATAAATAGCAGATCAATGGCTATATTAAATTTGGAGGCTTGGTCTTCTGGCTCGAAAGAACATTAGCAATGGAACCAACTGAGCTTTTCTAGGTTCAAGAGGATAAGTCACATGTAAGCAGCTAAATATATCTTAGCACACAAACCAAACACGGACTAATTATGAAATATGCATTTTTAAAAACAGATTCTTCGGTAATCAATGACAGTTTTAATATCAAAACCACTTTTTTTTAATGATAGTTGAAGTTAGTATGAATTCTTTGTATCTGACTAGAATTGCTCAAGCTACCTTAAAAAGTCCATCATAAAGGCTATACACGGTTAAAAAAAAATACTGTACAAAAAGAATTTGTGATTTTTTCAGTCACCTGCAAAGAATGCAGCTTTTCACTAACGACTGAAAGCAGAGTGTCCTGAGGACTCGTAACAATGCTGAACGTCAATGGAAAAGATAATAAAGAGGAGAGGTTGGCAGAAAACCAGTGTCTGGGGAGACAAGCATGGCTCTTTCCGCTGTTCCACAGCTAGCTCTATGCATCATCTCTCCCTGACCCATCGTTCCTGCAAAAATCTGCAGAACTCTTATCCCTCGCCTGGCTCTCCATCCAGCATGGGACTGTGCTTCTAACGCAAATGCTACTGCTTAGTGACATCTGTCGCCCCTGCTCCCATGTCTGCGCCCTGCCCGCCCTGCCAGTGGAGGAGGATGTGAGAACAGGACCACACAGACTGAATGAACTCCCTGACAAAGAAACCAGCCATTGCCATCGTGGGGGGTCATGTGGGGAAGCTTTGGAAACTTCCTTGTGTCCCTGTATGTCCTTCAGTCTGTCTCAGGTGATTGACACTCCAACATTAGCGATAAAATCATTTGGCCCAAGGTGTTTCAGTTTCCAGAATTACTTGGAGAAATTCCTTAGAATGAGCTGCCATCTGCCACTTGGCATCCCTGTGAGATTTAAGTCTATTACAGAGTTTTTCTTTGCAAAGGCTCGTTGTGTGGTCCCCAGAGATGGAGGTGCCAGGGCTCAGATTGCTGTTCAAAGAAGTGTAAGGCTTCTGCGTAAAAACGAGACTCTAAGCCCTCTTTGCCCATCTGCTTTGAAGCAGGGCTACTCCATTATATTATTTGTGTTTCTTAAGGAGCATTTCACGTCGTTCTTTTCAGTGTGTCATCAAAGGGAAAACACACACGTTGTTCATTGCTGGTCTGTGCTGCATCCTTTTTTTGTAGGTACAGAAAATAACAGCTCCAATAATGCTTCCAAAAGATGACAATGTGCTTGTTTTTGAAAAATAGAGGTTGTCTTTTAAAATAGAATGAGATGGGATAGCAGTTGGCATTAGTCAGAGAGACAGTGAGCTTTTTTTATTCTTTTATATGCACAAATATCTCAGGAAATGGTAGGTAATTCATTGGGTTTTGATTAGAACTATATAAATATGCTTCAAAATCTTCCTTCCTTCCTTCCTTCCTTCCTTCTTTCTTCCCTCCTTCTTCCTTCCTTCCTCCCTTCTTCCTTCCCTTCCTTCCTTCCTCCCTTCTTTCCTTCCTTCTTTCCTTCCTTCCTTCTTTCCTTCTTCCTTCCTTTCTTCCTTCTTTCCTTCCCTCCTTCTTCCTTCCTTCCTCCCTTCTTCTTTCCCTCCTCCCTTCTTCCTTTCCTTCCTTCCTCCTGCCTTCTAATTCCTTTCATTTTTGTTTCATAACTTTAAGTATTAATAAGACAGATTAAGATTTGGTTTTGATTATATTACCTGGAAAAAATTGTGTTGCTAATTTCCTAGATGGTTTTATAGTATCACTTTGGATGAGTCTGTGAGCACTTTTACTCATGTGAGTTCATTCATGAATTCTTATGGCAGCAGTTGGCTGACAGAAACTGACTGGATATAGTCCAGCTTTTCAACAATTACAAACAGATTATGCCTCAGCATTACTGAACTAAAACCAACTTTTAAGAAGCCTCGACAAGCATAGCAGATGCACTGCTAGATGAGCCTTTTATGAAAGATACTGTGCTTTATTCTCTATTTAATTCTATGCTAGTCAACTTACGTGGTGATAACAAATCATTCCAGTAATGTTAAAAATTAACAGCTAGTTTAAGAATTAGTGCATTACTTGGTAGAAATTAAACCCTTATTCAAGAAAGTCGTTTAAGTTTAATGGAAAATGAGGAGAAGTTTGCACTGATGGGAGAACTGAAGAGGGGGTAGAGAACGACTTAATAGCTGGGCATGTAGCCAGTGGTAGAGGGTTTGCTCAGCGTGCAGGAGGCCTTGGGTTCAGCCCTAAGACTGAAAAGGCAAACAAACAAGCGAAGAACTGGAAAAAACACAAAAAACCTGAAACCCATGTTTTGTTATTTGCCTTGTAAAAGTTTACTTTAAAAAAAAAATACATCTTCCCATTTATCCTTTTAGGGTCTCAAAGGACATCCGGGGCTCCCAGGACTCCGTGGTGAGCAGGTAAGTATTTTCTTACATCCATATTACATTACATTAAGGGACTCTTTCAGTTGGATTGGCACACATTAAGGGACTCTTTTTCTCTTTTTTCTTTAACGCTGATTTATTTATTGTGAGGTCAAGGGCATGTGTATGTCACAATATCTATGTGGAGGTCAGAGGACAGCTTGTGGGAGAAAATTTCCACTTTCTCTTCTCTGTGCTTTTATTCTATTTAGAACAAAATTACAACTATCTGATTAATTGGCTGTAGATTCTTTCAAAAAGACCGACTGGTGACATTTCACTAATGCTTTTTCTGTCTACCTGCCTTATTTCCCAACAGTAGTTTTTAAACTTCTGTGGTCTACTGGTTCATCTGAGAATCTCTTCTGTGTTTAGAAACTTTCCCAGAAAATACATATATCCATACACACTCCAAATTCTTCTTACAATTTTTAGGGGCTTCTCTGATCCCTAGAGTCAAATCGACCATTCAAATTAAAGTTGTGCACATAAATGTTGTATCTGTAGTACAGATGTATACTATTTAAATGTCAAAGTAATTTTGGAACTATTCAAGGTTTGTTCATGTGAATTTTACTTTTTTCTCCCATCAGAAAATAATATATCATTCCATCGTAGGCTCAAATACATTTTAATAAGTCAGTATGAATAAAACGGCGAGACAGTTGGCAGTTAGAACTGACTAAGGTCATAGATAATATTATCAATGATTCAGAAAGAGCTATGTGAAGTCCTGGGAAGACTCCAGAAAGGAAAGTGATGGCTTGTCTTGTACAAGTGAAGAGACAAAGCTAATTTTTGCCTTGATTTCTTTTAAGTGGGGCGGCACATGCCAAGCCACAGTTTTTGAGATTGCTAATTACTGGCCATGGCATTGTGGATAGCAGGTGGGGTCTTGGCTTCCAGATGATGGGACCAGTGCTGAAAGTCATGTGGATATTTAAATGTGAGACGGATGGCAGACATTAGGCCCTTGGGAGAGAAAAAGAAATCCCTAGAAAACAGCGTTGGCAGAAATAAGTGAACTCCAGTGAAGAAAACCTAATACTTTACAGTCAATGAAAAGCTGGTCACATGTCAGTACTGACTGATTCTCTCTCGCGGAGTGCTCAGTTTCCTCCTTCCAGAAATTCTAGAATTTTCTATTCGGAAGTATATACTGGAAAGTATGGTTTGGAGTTCTTTTTTTTTTTTTTTTTTCTATTCTATTTGTTTCTGGAGAAAAGAAGTCAACATTTGTGTTAACTTTGAGGAGCAATGAAAATAATTTCATTTCAATTGTGAAAACAACAGCCATTGGGAAGAACATAACTGGTTTACTGAAAGCCACCCATTCTAGGAATGTTCTCAATACATCAGTCATCAAACACTGGAGAAGGCAATTGATTCATCTGTGTGAGTTCCAGTCTGTAAACATGGGCTGAACCCCTGTTACGTGCTAGACCGCTCTACCACCAGCTCCAGCTTCCCACAGAATGACTTGATACCTCGCAGATAGTGAAATGCCGGGCAGCAGTAATTCCTGCAGTTATCGCTCCAACCCCAAAGATATCGCTGTGTATTGTTCTATTTTTTGCACCCAAGAATCTCATGGCCCAGTCATTAAAACATTTTGCTCATGAGAAAATTAAGATTGTATTGAGAAGGCCCCTGGTAGTTGTGTTGGAATTCTGAATGTAGCTTGTCACCTCTGTGAAGATGTCTTAATTCTTTGGGTGAGAAGTGATATTAGGGTGGGCTTCCTGATTTCCTGATCCTAATTGATATGGGGTTCTTGTGTTCCAGAGTAAAAGGTTGAAGCCAGAACACGTATAGAGGATTAAAGTAGAGTTTATTAGAGGAGAGAAAGGCTGGAACTCAGGGACTCCAGGTGTGGAGTGCCATGAGGGGCTAGGGTGCCCTGGAGAACTCGTGGAGCTAGAAACAGGCTCATGGTACCTGAGTGCCCTGAAGGGCAGGTGTGCTGGTGAACTCATGAGAAGCAGGCAGCTAGAAGGAACTCAGAATCCATGAGAAACAGGCATGGAGCTAGAAATAGACTCATGGCACTAATGCCATAAGGGGCTAGGGTGCCGGAGAACTCATGGACAGATGGAATTCATGAGGAGCAAGGAACAAGAAACCGACTTATGGTACTAGAATGCCATGAGGAGCTAGGGCGCTAGAGAACTCATAAGAAGTGGCACTCTAAGTGCCACGAGGGGGGCTAGGGCACCAAAGATGGCTGCCAGGGTCAGACATATTTATAGTACCTAACCTAGCCAGGGAGACTGGCTTTTTCTCATTAGTTAACTCCCACTGAGGCCCAACCGAATTGCTCCTGGGCACACGTGAGGCCACAGATCAAGATGTTTGTTGGATATGGAGAGCTCATCTCCATAATCCTTTCATGGGGAAGTTGGCCATCTTATCTCTGGGAGGACTAGAGTCAGTTCCTCAGCAGGGTGCTCCCTCAGGATGATTCCAGCTGTGGGGGATGACCCTCAGGAATTCCAAAGACCTTAGAGACCCATCCCCGCATAGCTGCTCTAATCCTGCCTCATTCGCCCATAAACCTACTTGAGGATTCAGACTGCTGAGGGAATGAAAGGCAATGACCGCTCTGGCTACTTCCTGCTGAGTTGGGGCGATGAACATGAGAGCAGTCTGATGTCCTCATCTATGAAATGCTGGGATGGTCTAGAGGTCTTTGATAGATGGCTTTATTACTTCAAGGCCCATCTAAAAGAAACAGCACAGATAAATTAAGCCTGCAAGATCTATACAAGGATTAAATCATTGTAACTGGGAAGGCACAAAGGATAAACCAAATAAGCTTAGCAGTCTTACTGTGGGTATAAGCAAGAGCTAGTAAAGAACATATGTTATCTCATTGGAATAGTTATTACCTTTGTAGAGCTGTAAGTAATTAATTTACATATTGGAGACCTTTCTCCTCTGGCTATTGTAAATCTCCACGGTCACATTTTGAAACCTGTCCAAATAATGTGAGCTGTCTGATTCTTTGGACAGAACAATTTAAATTAGTTCTCTCCCTTTTTGGGGTTCTTCAAAGCAAAGAGACATAAATCTTTTTTAAAAGAACATATGTAGGGGACACTGTTTCCTCACATGGAAAGTACTGTAGGTCTCTAAAGATGTTCTTCTGTTATGTTTCTGTGGCAATCAAAGGGATTTTTAGGTGCAGTTGTCCCAGAGTATGCATGTCTTATAAAAATGGTGGAGAATGCTTACGTATTTGCTCTGTTTGACTCTAGCATGATAGGTCAGAACTTACATGTGTAGTGGAATCTGGGGGCAGCTGGACCGTGTTAGATCCCTACTTGAGAAAATCCATTCTGAATAAGATTGCCCTCTTGTCATAGGTCAGATTGGCCATTTTATTGCTCACAACTAACCTAATGTAGCCCAGGAATAGAATGAGATGGGATGATTGATGGCTGACGTTGGTCAGAGAGACAGAAACCTGCAAATAAAAGCAACCTCTGCAAACTTTCTCCCTCTTTTCCATTTGCAGATCCAAATAAAAGGTTCCACAGATCTCTGGACATAGACATAGGTCCCTGTACTTTGGAACTGGGTGGGCCATAAAGGAAATATTGTAAATATGTTGAAACCAATTTCACAGTAGAAAGGCTTCCCCCAGACTGCTGTG